>PVKZ01002335.1:0-238021 GCA_004027375.1 Macroglossus sobrinus | reverse complement strand
GCAACAGCTATAAAGGCAGGAATAATTTTGGCATCCTCCAGGGGTGGAAAAAATAAGGAAAGACATCTTGAGGGGAGATATGAGTGATAAGAAGGAGCTAGCATAGGGAATATTTGGAGAAAGAGAGTTTGGAAGGAGAGGGAGCAACAGCTATAAAGGCAGGAATAATTTTGGCATCCTCCAGGGGTGGAAAAAATAACAGGGGGGCTAGAAACCAGAGAAATAACAAAGAAATAATTTGCTTTAAATATGAAAGGGTGCTCAAAAAGTCAGCTTAAGAGTATGCTGATTTTTCTTTCTAGTTAAACTCAATTGTGACATAAACATGATACATACCTATATATGTTTGTGTGGGCACAATATTAACTGGCAGTTCTGATAAATAAATGTAGGGACAGTTGGGGTCTCCTTGACGCCTATCACAGCTGTGAACATGGCCTCTGATAACATTGTTTTGTCACTTTTCACTCCCACAAGCAATGAAGACAGATAAATGGCTTCCTGACAAATGGCCTCACTTTCTAGGGCCCAGGCCTGTGAAGGAAGGAGACATGAGCCTTGGAACATTTCTCAGGGTGAGCTCCTTGAAGGGTTCATGGCCATAAGCTTTCTGAATCTGCTTCAGAAGTTGCCGCTGCATTATTTCTTCTGAAAAATAGATTTTCCTTGCAGCTCATTAAAATTTCAAAAGGCTTATGAAAGATTCCAGACTAACTATGTGCCATTGCAATTTGCAGCAGAAAATACCTGATAATAGAAATAATAGGGATGTAACATGAAAAATTCTTTATGTTCTGCCTGTGTCTAGCCACAGTGCCCTGGAGAAGGCAAAAATATGTCCTTTCTGGGAGTGGATTCTCACCCAGGTAATATTCTTTCCAATAAAAATAACTGTAGAGGGTTGAATAGTGTCCTCCAAAAATTCGTGTCCACCCAGAACTTCAGAATATGACCTTATTTGGAAATAGGGTCTTTGCAGATGTAATTATTTAAGATGAGGTCATACTGAATCAATGTGGGCTCTAAATCCAATGACTGATGTCTTTATAAGAGAAAAGAGAAGATTCAGACACACAGCCACACACAACACAGAGAAGAGCGTCATGTAAAGATTGAGGCAAAGATTGGAAAGATGCAACTACAAGCCAAGGAACACCAGGATTGCTGATACCCACCCAAAAGTAGCAGAGGCAAGGAAGACTTTTTCCCCAGAGTCTTCAGAGGCAGTGTGGCCCTGAAAACACCTTGATTTCAGACTTCTAGTCTCCAGAACTGTAAGAGAATACTTTTCTCTTATTTTAAGCCACCTGGTTTGTGGTCATTTTTTATTGCAGTACCAGGAAAAATAGCAGCCATGGATGCTTTTTCTCTGGCACCAAAAGAGAGGAAAACTACCAGGTGATGATAATCACCTCTATCTACACTAGCAAAATAGAAAATTGAGTAGTTATTTGATGGATTTAACCATTGACAATTTGAGCATAGAGACTTGAATTATATAGGAATTAAAAGTTGGGTCTTTGGAATCAGAAAGTCTGTGTTAGGTTTTAACTCTGTCATTTACCTTGTACAAATTACTAAACTCCAAGGCCTAACTTTTCATAGATAAAATTGGGACTTACCTCATGAGGCAGCTATGAGATTTAAGAAAGGAAACCTCTGTGACGTGCTTAGAAAGTGCCTGTTCCACAGTAAGCCCCTAGTATAGGGTAGCTGCTATTATCATTATGTATTATCATCACTTTCCCAGTTTCAGGAAAGCTTCCTATCCCTGGAGAAAGGAATGAGTGGTCATATTCAAATAAGCTCTATCCATCTTCTGGCCTGTGTTTAGCTACTGCTCAGCAGGGTCAGACTATAAAAGCATTACGTGTTCACCAATTCTGAATGAGAAGCAGTCTTGCTATCTTCAGACCCCCAAAAAACTATTTTTAAATAATTTCTTGCCTGTCCCAAAATATAAATATTTTTCTAAAAAAAATATTTTTAAGGACCATAATATTTTCAATGACACTATTGAGAGCTTGTCATATGCCAGGTATGTCCCAAATGTTATTTCACTTAGACCTTACAACAGCTCTGCAAACTATGGTATAATAATCTTGTTTTACACATGAGGAAGCTGAGTCCCAGAGAAGCTTCTAACTGTGGATTCCAGACTGCAAATTAAAAAGTAGGAGGTAAAAGCAGTGTTGAAGAAGGGATTGGGGAGGCAGGGACGTTGTTGCAAATACAGCTGACCTTTAAACCATGCAGGTTTAAACTGCATGGGTCCACTTATTTGCAGATTTTCTTTCAATAAATATCTATACTATTTTCAATCTGTGGTTGGGAGTCTACAGATGCAGAGGGCCGACTGTATGCATTAATCTACATCATTTTATATAGGGGACTTGAGCATCTGTGGATTTTGGCAACCACAGGGGAGCCCTGGAAATGATTCCCCATAGAAGTCGAGGGTAACTTAAGTTTTAGGGATTCAAAAGTTATATGTGGATTTTCAACTGCGCTGGGGGTCTAAGCCCCTAACTTCTGAGTTGTTCAATGATCAATTGTACTCAGGTTTCAAAAAGGCAGAATGAAATGCCGAGTCAAAACTGGGCATCAGGAGGCTTGCCTGGGTTCTAGTTTGGGCTCCATCATCATCCAACTAAGTGAAGTGCTATATCTCTCTGGGCCTCAGTTTCCCTCTCTGTGAGGCAAGGAATGTGGACTAGGTGATCTTTAGCAGGGCTTTTAGCTGTTAACCAACATCAAATTTTTTTATATAGAAATCATAAAATCAAAATTTTATGATATATGGTATAATCAATTTAATCTTTTAAAGCAATATGATGTGAAAAAAAAGATTAAAGGTGCTTAGGTTGAAATTTTACAAGCAAATTTATAATATTTATAACACAGTATTAAAATTTTAGTTTCCATAACACTAATCCTACTCCTTTATTTCTGAAGTTAGCTTATATCAAAACAAAACCTAGGGTATTTTTTTATTAAAATCATATCTTTTTCTTTTTATGTAAGAAAGTCTGAGTAATAACAAAAATAAAAATAATAATCCTTCATATTTAAATAGTGTCTTTGATCTGAGGTCTTCCTGTATAATATTTTTATAAGCCATGTGTTATTATTTGGGGGAAGGGGAGTAGGTCACATTAAAGTACTAGAATATCTGATATTACAGGGGCTCTTCAAAGTAACATGATGACACTTAAACTCAGTTTTTGCTTCAGCTGTACCTTACATCCTGGAAATGCTAAACCTTTTAGTTTTAAACAGTGCATTAAAACTGTAAAATATACTGTGTGTATTTTACAGGTAGAGAAACTGAATCATTCTAAAGAAAAATCCAGATATATGTGATGTTTATAGTAATAGCAGTAAGCATTTATTAAATGTCTAGTCTGTGCCACGTATTGTTCTAAGTGTCTTAAAAGTGTTAACTCATTTAAACCTCACAATCCTATGAATCAGGTTGTGACATCTCCATTTTACAGATGAGGAAACAGAGTACAGAGAAGCGGGTAATATAATTCAAGACTGCTAGTCACCCACAAAGCAGGAACTCAGCTCTATCGGTCTGACTCCAGAGCTACAGTCATCACCTTCAACCTCAAGTGGGGAAACTGAGGCTTTTCAAAGTAATAACAACACTTGCAAGTAATTCCCATACATTCATGACCCCATGGTAACATTGCATCAGTTTTCCCACTCCAGAAGGAAATACATGGTGTCTATCAATACCAATGACTGGCTCCACCAACTTGCATTGTTCTTTAATTTTAGTGAGTACCAAGCTGAAGACTCTATATAACCACATTAACCTTTTGTATTTAATTTGGCTGACAGATATCTGATCCTCACATCTTATTAAAATATACAACAAGAAAGAGCAAAGTGTATGATAGTCTTTATTTCTGAGCAGATTAAGTTTCACATCAAACATTTCACATCAAACACCAATATATAATCTAATCATTTCTATATTCCCATTATGATTTTCATTGTATATTCATGCATTGCCAGACAGTTAAAAAAAAAAAAGGAAGAGACACCTGATAAAACCTTTAGTATTGAACCAAATCCATTTTGAAGCATTTATTGCCATTTTTTATTTCTTAGATTTACTCTAGGTCACATCGGTTAAAATTGTTATCATCTGTTTCACATTTTAAATCTCTGACTCAGAAGCACACTGGTCAAACTTGATTTTTAGTGAGTTATTTTACTAGACATTACCTTACTCCTCAGATGTAAGCTGTAGATCGGGGAAAGATTTCATCTCTCCTCTAGAGGAAGGTAGAATGACCTTTGAAGCTAATGTAAATGTTCACTCTATAATTACTCTTTATGAAACTTGTAAGGACACAGAATTTAGCAGAAAAACAAGCATCTGGATGATTTATTTTAAAAATGTATTTGATCGTTTATTTCTTTATGATTCTTGTTTCATCAAGAATTCAGAGTCTATACTTTTTTTTTTAAGGTATGCTACTTAAGAATTTTTATCTTCCAAGTGACAGATTTATTCATAGCTATAGTCAGTGCTTTCCTCGTATTTCTGACTTTTCTCCATTCTTGTGTCAGGTAAGATCTTAGATCCAGAAAAATATGAATGTTCCTCGCAACAGAATCCCTCTTTTACTCTCTACCCTCACCATCCTCCTAGTGATCACTTTAAAGGAGTCCAAAAATTAAATTTAGAGCTATTAAGCATAAGTACAAAAAATAAAAAAGGGGTTATTTAGTGTGTGGAAATTGGCTTTATATCTCATGCATTTGCTTCTTATTATTAAGGAATCCATGAGGCCTACCTTCTCCCCAACTGCCAAAAAGAGCTGACATCAGTTTGAGACATTCAAAGTTATCGAGGAGTGTGAGGGGAGGAGGGGTGCAGGGATGAGGGGGTGTACTCACAGACTTGTAGAGCCTAGCTATGTCATAAGCATTCTTTCCAAAGGAAACCAGGCTAAAAGGCTGATAAACCCCAATCTCTTTTCACAGCTTGCCTTCAGTCCCTTAATGCAACTCCCTCATTTGTTCATCAGCACTTTATGAAAAAATAAACAAAAACATGGCCTGTTTCCTCATTGTCAGCACATCAGAACACTTCCTGCTCAAAGAGGCCACCATCCCACCCTAAGAGTCAGGGGTTCACTCTCTAGTTTGCCTTGAGTTTTAACAGCTCATTTTGTAAGCTGAATTCCAAGGCTAATCAAATCTGAAGCCCCCTCTGGGTGTCTTAAATGTCCTAGACTACAGCGCTCTGCAGGGCATGGGTACCTCTAGAAGCACTGATGAATGAGTTACACTGAAACCATGGAAGTTGCTTCCCTTTTCTCCATTCTTTTTTATTAAAAAAAAAAGTCGAAACCAAATGATTATCTTTTCACCAAATCACCAATGCTACTAGGTATCACAAATTCTGTAAATGTTGTAACACTCAAATCAATTAAATTCTTCCAGATTTTTTACTAAATTTAACTGAAGAAAGAGAGAGAGAGAGAGAGAGAGAGAGAGAGAGAGAGAGAGAGAGAGAGAAAGCAAGAAAGCAAGAAAGTAAGCAAGAAAGAAAGAAAGAAAGAAAGAAAGAAAGAAAGAAAGAAAGAAAGAAAGAAAGAAAGAAAGAAAGAAAGACAGAAAAACAGAAAGAAAGTCATAGCAAATATAAGAACTGAAGGGTCATGACTCCTAAATTCTCAACTAGCTCAAAGCTAGGCACTGAGATATTACTAGCTTTGGCATCTACCTTTTTGAAAAAATGTGAACATTTAAAGAGGAAAAACTCATGGACATAAAATCTAGCTAGAGGACACAGCCAAGTTTTTGGATGGATGTTGTAATGTTTCAACATCTCAGAGGTGTCATAGGTGCCCACCATACCAACTTTTCAGAGTCTAGCATTTAATATACACAAATAATATAGAGCTGTGATTAAAGGACAGGCTCCAGAGGCTGACTTGGAGTCACAGCATAACCCCAGCACGTGTTCTTTCCAAGAACTCAGGCGTGCTTCTTATATGTCTGCCTCATTTGGTAGTTATAACTATTAAGTGAAGTGGCTCGTGGAAAGAGCAGAGGACTGTGTCATTAGGCTCAAGAAATATTAACTGTTAAATATCTGATGCCATTCATGAATTCCAAAATCTCATACACTATGCAGATTATAGGTATAATCTTAAGGGTCTATCTTTAAAAAAAATGAAGAAGAAGAAAGAGGAAAGAAGGAAGAAGGAAGAAAGGAAGGAAGGAAGGAAGGAAGGAAGGAAGGAAGGAAGGAAGGAAGGAAGGAAGGAAGGAAGGAAGGAAGGAAGACAGGACAGATACAGTGGAAACTAGCTTTAACATATCTGCTAACGAGTAGAATTCAGTGTAAGTTGCATCTTTCTTAGAATCCACACAATAGGGGCTTTATTATCACAGAGCAAAGGCCTTGTTTAGAAATAACAGAAACTCCTGGCATAAGTCAGAATTCTAGCATACTTTGAAACTAAAATCCTAGAAAAATTAGTGAACACTACCACTGACTGTATGATTGTGTGATCTCAGGCAAGGTGCTTAAACTCTGAATGATTCTCGTCTAAAAAATAATGATAGGTATCAAAGATTTCTGAGCGTTCCATTTCAGTCTAACATTCTATAATTCTACTTAATTCCATGAACTGTCTGAAGCAGAACAAAATTAGAAAATATGAGTAATAGCCTCCAAGCTGTCACAATCTAGAATAGACAATGTAGCACTGTGTCATTTAGACTACTGTGCATACGCTATTGTTAAACGTCTTTCATTCTTGTCTCCCTGACTAGTTTAAAAACTCTTTGAAGACAGACATCATGCATCATTCTTCTTACACCTCATTGTCCTTTGCCAGCATTTAACACATAGTAGCTATTGAAATGTGAGCCTAATTCCAAAAGCCATATTATGACTTCATAGTCATGCTGGGTACTTGTTGATCAATCACAGCAACCTAACCCAAAACAGGCATCAGTGAGAATAACCAGGCATGTGACTCAACAAAACATATTTCTAGCCTTTAATTCATTCACAAATATTTATTTAATAACTATGAGGTACCAGATACTGTGCTAGATATTAGGGATGCCCTCCACCACGATCACAACCCTAAAGATTCTCATGTAGGCAATGTGTACCAATGGAGCATAAGTGGAAACTGAACTGGTTCATCAACCCTTTTTCTCCCAAACCATGCCTTCCCTTGCAAATGAGGGGGCTTCCCAGTTCATCCCTGGAGTTTTACTAGTATTTATCATGTCAATAGATGTGATGTCACTAAGTTTAAAAACCAACAAATATGCATTTATAAGGCTTTGCACAGGTCTAAAACCTAGTGTTTATCAACGATATTTTGGTTTTTTTTAAAGCAGAAATATTATATTATAGACTGGCGACTCCTATTCCTAGAAGCCGTCTGAAATTAACATTTACTCCTGCTGTATTTCTGGTCTTAAGTATGTCAGCAAAATATTCTGCAGTCTGCAGATTATCTGTAAACCAACTGACAGGTATCCAAAGCAGAACATGCGAGGACATTTCTTTGCCCCTATCACTGCTGTCAGTTGATGCTGTGAAAAGTAAAAGTTTATCAGATGCTGACTGGGTTTATGATAGACACGCTTTGTGAATTCCTAAGGCTGAAAGGCCATTTGGATTTATCACTTCTGCTTATCAGCCATGCAGTGACTTTCCTGCATTTAAATAGCAGCCTGCTTCCCCCCTGTGGCTCCATCCCAGTTGCTAAGGTTCTCTAAATGCTAATCAGGAGACAGAGTACATTCTGTGATCTTGTAAAAAGTGCTCATCCAGCAATTCAGTAAAAACAGAGTGTAAACATCATGCCTGGATATCTGAATTTGTTGGTCAAGAATCAATGCAGACATGACTACCACAGCAGCTAAGTGTGCCACCACAAAAAGAAATGGAATATTTACACATTTTTCTGGAAGTTTAAGATGCATTGAAACTAATAATAATAGTAAATAAAAATAATAAAATAATAGTAAAACCCATAAAATCAATAAAATCAAACTGTGTTGAAAAAAAGGAGGAAGATTGAAATTTAAAGCTCACAGATCTAAAGCTAATGTGTAGAGATATAATGCAGGTTTTATGAAATATATTTGAGATAGGATTATATCAAAGTTTCCAAACAATGTAAATAATGGCATCAGGGTACTTGGTTAGTAAGTAAGAAAATCAACAGTACTATGTTTGACAGTCTTTTTTAGAAAGTTGCTGCAGTTTCATGGATAGAAAATAAACTTGGGACTGAGAAGTCTTTGTTTGATTCAATAAATGTTTATAGAAGGCCTTCCCAGATTCAACACAAATATAATGAGTGAACATCATAAAGTCATACATCCTCTCTACAGTCTACTTTGTAAAATCTTCCATGAAAAGATCCTGGTTAAGTGGGGTTTTTTGTTGGTTGGTTGGTTTTAAAGATTCTGAGCCATGAGCAGTATTTATATGAACATATAAGATATAATATAATCAACCAATGGATTATTTTACTTGAAAGCTAATAGAGAATTCTGTGTGATGACTTCTTAAAAGAAAATCACCTGCTAATTTTAAATCTATCCAGTATCACAGAATTGCAGAGCTAGAAGCATCCTTAAGCAGTAACAAAATTAAATAATATTGGCAAATATCCATATATAAGTAAATAGATTGAAACAGAACAGTTAATTCTCAACATTAATCAAGTAGGAAATCATGAGGGGCATGAAACTGCAGAAATCAAGATGAGATTGTTCCCAGAAGGAAACAATGATAAATTGTTGAGCCAGGATTACAAAATCAAAGTTAACCTCAGAACCATCAGAGAAATATATCCTCTTGGGAATGCTAGTAATTTCAATTCAGCACAACTTCTTTTGAATTTTTATTCATTAACGTCAAGCCTGGTTTTAATATTAATTGCTAAAGGTCAAGTTCAGACACAAAAAGCATAGGCAAGCAAGTAGATACAACCTGATATGTTTATCTTTTCAGCGCACACTTTCTGCTGCAGGCGTGTGCCAGATGTAGCAGCAGCTGTAGGAAGTTGTTTATCTACCCTCTTGACCTTTGTAAAGTGTTAGGAGATGGTAAAAATCATGTTTTTAAATTATAAGCCTCTCCTTTCAAAGTAGCATCTTTTTAATATCAGTGAAAACACATCAATAAAGGCATAAGAAGGTCAAGAAGATATGATTGTGTGTCCCAATGATATCTGTAAAAACATACTTCTAAAATGATTTACAGTGCCACAAAGAATTTCTGCTTATTTCCAAAGTTGCTTCATTTATTCAACATTTAGTAAATATTTATTGCACTCCTACCATGTGCAGGGCACAATTAAAAAGTGTAAGACAAATGAATCCTAATATCTTTAACATTTGTGTCTTGTCAGAATTTTCACAAATGTTAGTTGTGCTTATTTTGGGGGTTTCACAACTAAATATAAAAGTTTCAGAGGCAAATGCCACATCCTTCTCACAGAAAAAAGCCTTGGACAACCTCAGGGCCACACAGCTTCTGTACTGATGGACTCACCACTCAGGTCTGTAGGGATTACACTAAATGCAAGTGGGATTGATCTATCAACCTAATCACTCATGAGAAATCATAACAATGTCATTAGCTAAGTTTCCAAAACAGCCCAGTTCCTGCTTGAAAGTTAATCCCTCAGAAGCATGCTAAGACTTACTTTTGTTATGACATTTAAATGAAGTCACAAAGGTCCCCTTCGTCTTATTCTGTCAACATCAATGTCCTCTGGGGAAACTAGTGTGGTGATATCACAAAACAAAGGGAAACAATCAAGGTCTCTAAAAAGAAAGACAAAAACAATAATTATTTTTCAGAAGCCCAGTTAGTTTCTTATTTCGATCCAAAAAAATTTTTAAGTATTGTATTTTTTTCCTCTAAAGGTCAGCTTGCAACGAAAATCAAAATGTATGCTCATACATCTTCAAATCACATTTATTGATTTATCAGCATCCTCTTAACTTGATAAAATATTTGCAAACTCAGTCATTCACATTAAGCTATATTTAGACATGTGTACTCTATATACACGTGTACTGTATAGGCATAGATGGATTCTTTGGAATTCTAAAAAACTGACACAAAATTTTATTGCCCTTTAAGCTTCATGTTCATTCATTGTATGCTTGTGTGTGTGTGTGTGTGTGTGTGTGTGTGTATGCATGCCTGCATGTGTCTGTTTGCCCTTGCCTTCAAGGAGCTCTTAATCTAGTAGTTGCACTTTAAAGCTGATCCACTTGACATGATTTTCTCCAGCAATCTCTGTTTATAGAGTAAAAGTGAATGCATAGACAACAAAAGAAGTAGATAAATTACACCAAAATTAAAAACATCTGGGCCAAAGGACACTCTCAACATAATGAAAAAGCAAGTCATGGAATGAAAGAAAATGTTTGCAAATCACATATCTGATAAGAGATTAAAAACTAGAATAAAGAAATCCTACAACTCAACAACAGAAATAATTTTTAAATGGGTGAAAACTTTGACTAGATATGTCTCCAAAGAAGATATACAAATGGACAATAAACATATGTAAGGATGCTAAACATCACTAATTATTAAAGAAATGCAAATGAAAACCACAATGAAATATCAGTTCACACCCAATAGGATGGTTATTATCAAATAAACAGATAATAACAAGTGTTAGGATGTGGAGAAATTAGAATCTTTGTGCACTGTTGGTGGGAATGTAAAGTGGTGTATCCACTATAGAAAACACTATGGTGGTTTCTCAAAAAAATTAAAAATAGAACTACCACATGATTCAACAATTCTGCTTCTGGGTATATATCCAAAAGAATTGAGAGCAAGGCCTCAAAGAGACATTACACATCCATGATTATAGCAACATTATTTACAATAGTCAAAAGGTAGAAGCAACCCAAATGTCCATCAACAGATGAATGAATAAACAAAATGTGGCATATATATAACATGGATGAGCCTTGTGAGAGGCAGATTCTTTATATCTCCTAGTCCACCACCCGACACCTGGGGTTCTGACCTGCAATAACTCTTATGTGCAGATCCCATGCTCAGATGTGCTAGTGTGCAGTTTAGGTGTTTTTTGTTCAGTTTAAGATGTTCTGCTTTTTGTTGTTTCAAGGGAAGAGGTCTGAGGACATCTCTCACTCCACAATGTTTCCCCAACAATGTGAATGTATTTAACACTACTAAACTGTAAATGTATTTTATCACAATAAAAAATAATGAGAATAAAAATAAAAATAAGTGAATGGTCCCAATGCAACTTTAGAAAGTTGATTTTTAAAAAAAAAAAAACTGTTCTCTAGGATTTTTTAAATCTGCAATATTTCAACTGGAGTCAATAGATAAGGGACCATCAGCCCAAAAGACTCAGAGAGTCCAAAATTTAAGACATGGTCAGTAAACATCTCTTCTCACAACTAATAATAGTAAAAGTAACACACAACAGAGAAATTATTTGAAGATTATGGGAACAACAATTGGTAACTGAATTAGTCTGAGTTCACAAAAGAAAGAAAACTAATAGATTGTGTGTGGAGAGATTTATTGTGAGGAATTGGTTCACATGATTGTGGGTGCTAACATGACCAAAATCTATAAAGTAAGCTAGAATTTTCAGTGAGGTGATATTACAGTTTTGAATCCAAAGGTTAGAAACTGAGGCACAGTTTCTATATTACAGTCTGGAGAAATAATTTACTTCTCTTCAGGGGACATCAGTTTTTGCTTTTAGGGCCTTGAAATGATTAGATAAGACTCATCCACATATGAAGGACAATCTGCTTTATTCAAAGTCTACTGATATAAAATGTTAACTTCATCTAGATGAAAATAATCTCATTTATATGTTATTGGTAATTGCAACTAAAAATACCTTCACAGCAACATCTAGACTGATATTTGACCAAATAGTTGATACCATAGCCTAGCTAAGATGACATATAAAATTAACAATCTATTATAATATAAGTTTTCTTTTAAACAAACATATTGTATTTGTATTAGTGAATTTTTAATTACAGGTAGTCACCTTAGCAAGTTATACACTTATTTTATTGATGCTTTCTTTGTTTTCTTTCAGAATCAGCCATAGAGCCAGTCCCAAAGCAAAACATAATATAAATCTCTTTGCTTATAGTAACTTTTAAAAATAGCCCAAATGTTATTAATTCACTTAATCAAATTATTACAATAATTTCATTGTAAATACTTTGGAGCCATTTTTAAAAATCAAACTCACTTTCAAAATTGAACATTTACCACCTTTAAGAATCTTTAAAAGCATGGGTCACTAGAAACCATTGCACCTCTTGTATTTCAAAAACAACCAAATATCAATGTTACTAGATTTAATGTGACATTCCCAAAGATAAAATCTTCTCATTCTTTTAGATGTATAAGCTCTGGTCATTTATATAGTTAAACCTTTGAGCTAAGTGATAACTATGAAGTTATAGTATGAGAAATTATGTTATCACTATGAAGTTATAGTATGAGAAATTATGCTGTGAAAGATTATTATAATGACAAATACAAGCGATCATGATCACATTGTTCATGATAGGGAAGAAATATCCATAGGAATCTGATTAAATAAATTATAGTATTACCTTAAACATTAGATAGAAAACTATGTAACTGTTTATAATAGTATAAGCGGAGAAAGGAAATGTATAGACAATTATTAGGCAGTGAAACTTCTAAAATTTGTACATAAAATTTTGTGTGCATGTTTACTTTGCTAAGGCAAGAGACACTACCTTTGATACAATGTGTTTGCTATATCCCCCAAAATTTTAGGAAACCATGTAGCAAAAGAATATTTAATTCAAAAGAAAAATATTGAAGTTATATTGCTCAGATAAAAGGCAAAATATTATTTAAAAGACTATAATATGGTGTGCTTAAAATATTTTATATATGTATACTAAATAATAAGGAGAAAATACACATCAAAATGTTAGCAGGAATGGTCTCTGAGTAGTGGGATTACAAATGATGTTTTTGTTGTGTTTATCTATTTTTACTTTGATGTTTTCTGTATTTTTCTACAATAATATATATTGCTTTTATGAAGGAGAAAGAAATTTAAGCTGTAAATGGAAAGTTGAAGAAAGATGTATCAGTGTGTCATCAACACAGTCAGAGTACACCAGTTCTAACTGCAATTAAATTATCCTTGTTTGATATTAATAATCACTATAATAGCAATCATAATGATAGTAATAATAAACTATTTTATAACAACCCATGAAGATGATCTCCAGTTTCATCATCTATAAAATAAAGTAATATTAGAGAGTAATGTTACTCTTTATGGCACAGAGTTACTGAAATGATTAGATGAAATAACAAACAGAGAATATCTCACAATACCTGACACACAATAAGTCCTCAGCAAATGTTATTGATTAAAATTATTTGCTATAAGCACATTAGTTCATTTTAATTTTGAAGTTCAGAGAAATTAGATTTATTATGCTATATATTATATGACAATCTTAGTCTCATAAGAACTAACAATATTCCAAATATTATTGTCAGACTTGTCAGCTCCTTTGAAGTAAGCGTACATGAATACCATTACTTGCCAAAGAAGATCTAGTACAGTATGATAATAACTAGACTAAGATAACAAGTGGCTTTATTTTATTTATCATCAATTTTCAAATTTGCTCTTCTGACAGAAAGATATGCTTGGATTTTTCCACATAGTTTTTAACTTCTGTTAGTCATACATTATTATTATCAGCATTAAAAATAATAATAACAATGATATATATTTTACCTGAAAGTCTCAATTTTTTTAGGTGTTTTTCTTAGCTATGGCTGATATTTTTATTTCAGTCCATTCATCAATTTTTCCCCTGTGCAGTTTATCACTTGAAACTTCAGAGAATTAAGAACAGGGGGATATGGGAAAGGAGGAAGAAAATGGTTTGAAAAAAGAAAAGACAGTAGAAATAAAGAAAATAGGAAGCCAGTATATTCTATAATCACTTAAAAGTGGAATGGGGATAGAGCAGAAGATTCCCAAGGCAGAACTGCAAACTCTCACTTTGACCACTGAGTATTAGAAAATGAAAGTGGGTCATAGATAAGCCAAGTTTTTTCCATACACATCACAGATTGACAGTTTCAGATTTCACAAGCCTAGACTAGACTAAGCTAGTCTCTAGACTCTGGGTGGGAAGCCTTTCTTTAAAAAAAAAAAAATGGAAATCTCATTATGTTCAGTCTTTAAGCTCTTGTGTAAAATTATTGCTCAAACATGCAAGTAAGCAGTCACCTCTCAATGAGTAATCATTTTTCGATACTAATCAACAAAACGTAATTGCAGCAACTAAATCAAACATAAGTCTTTTATTAAATTAGCTATTGATTCAAATATATATTATTCAAAATCTACAGTTTCAAATTTTTTGTTAAAAAATAATTTTCTAACATCACAGACCATCAAGAATTCAAAAATATTGATCACTTTTGACAAAAATGCTACAGAATTATATTAACACCAAGCATAAATAATTTTTTATAAACTAAGAGTCAGAACTGATATTTTCTTCCAGGCCACAATCCATGAAATTTATGTTACGTGGTCCTCTCTCACAGACATGAAGGCAACTCACTGGATAAGAAGAGTGGACTTTGTCTCTCAGGAATGGAAGAAAAACACAGAAGAAGCTAGAACTACAGCAGTTGATGGTAATTTTAAAAACATTAACTCCTGGATGTTTGGTCAAGATGGCTAAGTAGGTAAAAACTGGACTTGCCTTCTCTCATGACCACAACAAAATTACAACCAAACTACAAAACAACCATCATTGGAAGTCATCTGAGGTCTAGCTTAACAGAAGTCCTATAACTAAAGACATAAAAAGAAGTCATCTCAGACTGAAATGAGAGGCAGAGACACTTAGTGGGCTAGTCCCACACGTGCATGTGGCAGTTATAAACTGGGAGGAATATCTTGGCTGCTGCAGTCCCTGGAGGAGTGAGGGGTTCCAGCACCACACCAGGCTACTCAGCCCTGGATTTTAGTGATGGAACAAGAAGTCTTTACAACTTCTGGCTGTGAAAACCAGCAGGGATTGTGGCTGATTGAGAAGGGCTCCTCTTAAGGGGCCCACACCCAGACTTAGTGGCTGATACTCACTCTGAGCTCCAGCACTAGGACAGCAGCTTGAAAAACACCAAGGACATGTGGGAAGGAACTGGCTTCAGGGCAAGGAGTGGAGGGGCAGCTTTCTCCTAAGCAAAAATATTGCCAGAATCCATTATTCCTTTATCAAGCCCTCCCCTGCACAGCATGCAGACCCAGGCAGCTGCCCTATCTGAGTCTCTGTCAACCTAGCTAACACAGTTTGCCTTGCCCTGGTAATTCCCTAAGACCCCCACCCACACAACTTGTAGGCTCATCCAAGGTGCTCCCAGTGGCTAGTATATACAAACAGCCTGTCTTGGATGATGCTGTGAACTTTCCTAAAATCTCTCAAAGGTTCACAAAACCTAAACAAGCAGCATCTGGCATGAGTGTGCCCAATACATCTTGCTGAGCAGCCCTAAATTCAGCACTAGCAGAAGTCAGCCTCAATTTGTGGCTTGGCCTCTTGGACACAGTGTGGATGGTGGCTATCTGAGAATTGCTTGGTGGCTCATGCCAGATGGCCCCAGGCAGGGCACAGGGCACTTGGCCTGCTGCAGGGCCCCTCCCAGGTGGCTCAGTGGCTTGCACACCTGGCAGTTAGCTTTGGACTGAGCTAAATACCACCTGGGGCCACATCCAAGAATGGCATACCCAAAGGACAGACTAGGAAACCACTAGAGCCCTGCTAAAGTGGATTCTGTTAGGGTCAGCCCCTGTAGGATAGCTCCTCCACAGTAGTCATGGCCAGTCCTCATAACCAATCAGCCCAAGAGTCAACTCCTCCCATGCATGTGCAAACAGCAATCAAGACTCAACTACAACAGAAGGGCACACACAATCCATACAAGAAGCACATCTGGAGCACCAAACTCAGGTGATCAGGGAGACTGCACCCTTGGGCCCTACGGGACACCTACTACATACGGCCACTCTACCAAGACAGAGAGACATAGTAATCTTATCTAATACATAGAAACAAACATAAGGAGACAGCAAAAATGGGAAGAGGAATGAACATGTCCCAAATGAAAGCTCCAGAGAAAGAACTCAATGAAATGGAGGCAAGCAATCTACTAGACATAGAGTTTAAAACATTGATTATAAGGATACTCAGTGAACTTAGGGGAAGAGTAGATGAACTCAGTGATAACTTTAACAAAGAGATAAAAAACATAAAAATGGAAATAGAAACATAAAAAAAGAACTAGTCAAAAATGAAGAATACATTAGAGGGAGTCAATAGTAGATTAGATGAAGCAGAGAATCAAATCAGCAATTTAGAAGATAAGGTAGCAGAAAACAATCAGAACAGCAATAAAAAGAAAGAATACAGAAAAAATGAGGACAGTTTAAGGAGCCTCTGAGACAACATCAAGTGTACCAACATTCACATCATAGGAGTACCAGAAGAAGACAGAGACAAAGAATTAAAAACTGATTTGAAGAAATAATAACAGAAAGCTTCCCTAACCTGGCAAAGGAAATAAACATACAAACCCTGGAAATGCAGAGTTCCAAACAAGATGAACCCAAACAGGTCCTCACTAAGACACATCATAATTAAAATGTCTAAGGTAAAAGACACCAAGAGAATCATAAAAACAGCAAGAGAAAAGCATCTAGATACCTATAAGGGAGCTCTCATAAGAATGTCAGCTTTTGTAAATGACTTCTCCAGAAAAACTATGCAGGCCAGAAGGGATTGGCATGAAATATTCAAAGTGATGAAAAAGTAAGGAACTACAGCCAAGATTATTCTACCCAGCAAAGATATCATTCAGAGTCAAAAGATAGATTAAGAGCTTCCCAGACAAGGAAAAGCTAAAGGAGTTTATCAACACCAAGCCAGTGTTACAGGAAATGTTAGACTTCTTTAAGAAGAAGAAAAAAGAAAAGGTCAAAAATATAAATACTAAAATGGCAATCACTACTTACCTATAAATAATTACTTTAAATGTAAATGGATTAAATACTCTAATCAAAAGGTAGGGTGGCTGAATAAGAAAACAAGACCCTTACATATACTGCCTACAAGGGATTCACTTCAGATCGAAAGACACACACAGACTGAAAGTAAAGAGATGGAAAAGATATTTTGTGAAAATGGAAACAAACAAAAGCTAGGGTAGCAGTACTTATACCAGACAAAATAGAGTTTAAATCAAAGGCTATAACAAAAGACCAAGAAGGACTCAGTTATCCCACTTCTGGGTATTTATTTGAAGAAACCCAAACATTGCTTTGAAGAGACATGAGAATTTATATGTTCATTGCAGCACTATTTACAATAGTCAAGATATGGAGGCTAATGGGATGTCTATCAGTGGATGAATGGATAAAGAAGAGGTGGTACATGTATACAATGGAATATTACTCAGCCATAAAGAAAGAATAACATTCTGCTATCTGCAGCAGTATGGATGGACCTAGAAGGTATTGTGCTAAGTGGAGCATGACAGACAGAGAAAGACAAATGCAATATGATTTCATTTACATGTGGAATCTAAATAACAAAATAAATAAACAAGTAAACAGAAACAAACTCATAGATACAAGAAACATCTTGATGATTGTCAGATGGAAGGGGGTTAGGGGTGAGTGACAAAAGGGAAGTGATTAAGAAGTACAAATTGGTAGTTACAAAATAGTCAGGGCGTGAAAAATATAGCATAAGAAACATAGTCAATAATATTGTAGTAACTATGCATCGTGTTAGATGGGTACTAGATTTATTGCCGTGATCAATTTATGATATATGCATATGTGTGTGTATGTGTGTGTGTGTGTATGTGTGAAACTAATATAATATTATCTTCTAACTCTAATTGAAAAATTAAAAAATATTTAAAAAATAAAACATAAATCTTGATAGAAATTAATTTGATGAGCAGAAGATGGTTTGAGCAATTGTCAGATTATCATTTGTTCATTCCATTATTAGACATCTATTTTATGCCTACTGTATGCCAACCTCATCTGGAACTGAGAAAGCTTAACCATACTTTTAAACAACCTGAAAAAACGATCATACAAGCAACCCGTGTGGTACCAATTACAAGTTTGATTCCTGATAACTGGTCCCTCTACTAAAATGGGATTGTTTCTGCTATAAAATAGCACAGAAAACACTTATTTTCCCCTTGATATCTCAGATGATGAAATTTACCTCAAGATTTCTGTGATTTAGGTTTCTTTCAGGTACAAATTGAAGACCTAAACCAGATATTTTTATACTAAATTCAAAAGAAAAAAATTAAATTAAATATAATAATATTTTCCCTATCTATCTCACTCCTACATGCAGATTCCTAGATGACATAAAAATTTTAACATAAGTCAATTGGCCCTCTCTAAAACAAGTCCTGACTGAAAAGAGAGCATATATTGTGAGAGGTGGGTTAAGTATAATCTAACACCATTTCTCAGAGAGCTAAAGTTTTAATGTAATTTTGTATTTGAAGCTTGGAATCTAAAATATGAGTATGGGAGGAAACAGGATTCATGGTGGTCATGGCATACTCCAGGTTTCTGCTCACTCTACCCAGAATTAAAATAATCACAAGAGTTGTAAAGCCATAGAAAAATGTTTGCTGTTCTGAAAAGCTTTGTTCATCCTGGCATTTTAACAAACCCCAGTATATGTTAGGTTCCCTTTTATGGAAACAGCATAATGCTCTTAGCCACAACAAGTCATTAAGAGACCTTAGAGGACAATTTAAGTGTCAGTTTTCATTTTCAACCTAGTGACTCTCATTCTTGTTACCTACATTAAGACATCGATTACCTGCTCAGTTATCCCTGGCCTTCAAGTAAGAAAAAGCAATTCCCTGGATGAAACTGAAGGAAAAACAAAACTGATAGGGCACTTAAAGAAAAAATAAAAATGAGTGAATAGAAGGTGCATATCCTCACAAGCCAAAAAAATAATCAAGTCAACTCAGAAAATCTACCCTTCAGTTAAAATATGTGGCAGAATAAAACAAGGCAGATTTGCCACAAAATCTGCATGCCTTGACTTTCAGGGGACATTGTAGGTTAGAACTGGTAGAAATGAGACTAAAAAAAAAATAAAGAAAAATGTTCATAAATGGTTGTATTTTAGAAGAAACTTTATTCCACACAACCACTAATGCCAATAATTATCATAACTAATATTTGGTCAGTGCTTAGTAAATGGCAGGCACCACATTAAGCCTTTTACGTAGGTCATACATTTAATTCTCACAAAAAAAATTCTCACAAAAATTTTATGAGAAATGTTTTTTTTTATCCTCATTTCAAGGATGAGGAAAGTGAAGAAACTTACACAAGATCAAAAAGCTAGTAAGTTTCAGATTCTAACTCCAAAGCCCCATTGGTCAACTCCTGCTTAAAAGTCTGTCCTCCTCCCAAAGAAATTGTTCCACTTATCTATTGCTGTGTAACAACCACTCCAAATCTAATGGCTTAAAACTCTAATTTTCTTTTCTTTCTCGTGGTTCTTCGGTTTGGGTGAGCTCAGTGAGGCAGTTCTTGCTTAGGATCTCTCACATAGTTACAGTCATATATATGATAGCTAGGTCAAAAGTCATCTGAGGGACTTGCTTGGCCTAAATGGCCAAGATAGTGCACTCAAATGGCTGCTAGCTGATGCTAGCTGTCAACTGGGATCCCAGGTGGGGCTATCAATCAGAGCCACCCATGTGGCTTGGGCTTCTCAAGGCATGGAAGCTGAGTTCCAAGAGAGAGTGTTCTAAGAAAGGTGCATTCCAAGAGCAAAATTTCAAGAGATCCAAGCAGGGGTCACAAAGTTTCTTATAATCTAGTCTCATAAGTACTGCAGAATCATTTCCATCAAATTCTATTGCTTAACAGTGAGTCACAAGCACAAGATTGAAGGGGAGAAGGCAATAAAGGGATAAATTCTAAAAGGTGTTGGGTTGATCTTTTGAGACTAACTGCCATAATCATATCTGTAAAGTATAAAGCTTTATGCATCTCTCTTGGAAAGAAGCCAGAGAAGGGAGTCTGGCCCCCATGAGACTCAGAGAATCTGGAAGTTCTCATAAAGATTTTCAGCTAACTACATTATTAAGAGGTAAATCTGACAGGAAAAGCAAATATTAGTTATAGATATAAATTTAAATCTAGTCTTTCTATGTAATCTATGCAGAAATGACCACTGATGGCACAGAAATTAATTCCTCAGAATTTTCCCCAAAGCCCTGCCCTAAAAATAGTCCTCTGAGGGTCTCATATAGTTCATGAAATGCATGTGATTTCTACATTTTTACTTATCCTCCTTGCTAAATCAGTAAGATTTAGCAGCATTATAATATAAATTGAAAGATGGTGGTGGGCTTTGTAATTAAACATAACTGAATTCAAATTCAGACTCTATCAGTGCTCTGCATTCTCAGGTAAGACTTAACCTTTCTGACATTGTGTTTCCTCATTTGAAATATCTGCATCTATAGCTGAATGTATATTTTTATTGATATATAGTTATTATGTATTAATTCAGTTTTCAAATTGAATATGCATATTCAATTTTCTCTATAGCTTACAATACCTAATAAAGAAGTTACCTTTATATCTCACTTTATAAAGAAGGAAACCAAGAAAAAATTAAATTAATTGCTAAGAACTTTAGCAGATCAGCAGCCTCAGAACTCTAGTCCTAGGGACCATCTCTGGTCTGTAGTGGGGCCTTTGTTCAGCAAAGCCCTGTATAAAAATGTGTGTATAATACAGTAATACTTGTTGAGTGGGTGAGTAGGTAGGTAGGGAGGTGGATGGATGAATGAATGGATAGATGAACAAATAGACAGACAGATGGATTTTAGTTGCAAATCTTTTTCCTCACGTTGATGTCAGGAGATGGACTCTTACTTCTACCTCAGGAAGCTCCTAGCGATTCCATCCTCCTTAACCACAGATGAGCAGAAGACCATCTCTCCTTTCCCTGTTCTTTCTACTTCAGTTATTTCTCTCAACCTGTATTTTCCTCTTTTTTTTTTTTCCCTACCTACCATAGAATGGTAGAGATGAACACCCAAGGAAGATAATTGTGAGCTCTTACTCTGTGAAGAGGAAGCTTCCCTTTCTTTTTTATTTAGTTCTAAGAGTGTGGTCCTATCCTCCAGTTTCTACATCTACTATCAGGACTAGTGCCAAGACTCAAAGTTTTTCCCCAGAATGATGCTCCTGTATCAGAGGAGGGTAAGTAAGACTTCTCCTGTTGCCTTGGAATAGGGACTAGAGCTTCTGGCTAAGTACAATGAGGACCTAAATACACCACACTCTAAAGTGAATCACAACAAAGGCTTTTCAAAAATCAGCAGAGACAGCCTTGTTACCAAGATTACCACTGCAACCAATCCATCCCCTACATTTACAGTGTAATCTGAAAAGTAAAAAGGAGATAGAGAGATGGAATTGAGAGCTACCAGCCTCTTGGGTCCTTGATGAGCAACATTTTGTACACAACTAGAGAACGTGTGATTTCTTACCTCTCACGAAGCCAAGAGGTAGGCAGAGTTGCAGGATAATCACTTTTATAGACTAAGAGCATCTGAAAAAAAAAAACTGGCACCTCACCTTTGGATGGATGCTCACTGAATTGTACAATCTTAAGTTTCATAATGGGTTTACCATCCAAGTGGAGTGTGGTAAGACGCTCGACATGCTTCTCTTAGAGTTTGGAGACATCCATGAATGTACATCCTGTTGTCTGCTGCTCTTCTAAAAATTTATGAAGGCAGAATCACTGCTAAGTAGCTCTGGGAAGAAAATGGAGACAACAACCTATCAGAGGATGCATAAGAAGATTCCAGTAGTTCCCCTGACTACAAGATGGGACATGGATTCGGAGGGATATGGAGTTCGAGGAAGAGACAGAACTTGGAGGCTGCCCAAAGGGCTTTCAGATAAAAGAAAGTAAACCCTCCATTTACCCTGGGGCTACCTCATCTCCAGAGGAAGTGTTGGAGGCACAACTCATTAGTGTGAGCAAAGAAAGACATGGCTTCCTTCTCTAAAGTGGTCCTCAGCAATAGAGAGGTCCAGAAAAAGATGAATAATCCCACCATATTGTCTATACAGAGACTACCACACAGCAGTAGAAAGAGCCAGATGAAACCACACCCAAACAAAGGACAACCAGGGATTCCTTCCCACCACTGAATCAGGCCCAGCAATCTAAGATCTTGTTCTTTCATCTCTTCTCCTTGGCCCCAACTCAGGAAAATTCTAGTGGTTTTCAACCAAGGCAGAATGGTACCCCAGGAGGTGTTTGGAAAAGTGTGTGTGTATTGGGGAGGTTCTCATAAAGACTGAAGGGTTCTATGGAAAGTTGTGTTGGGGATGAAGGAGAAGAAATATTAACTATTCTGGAATGTGCAGAACAATTCCACTGTAAGAATTGTGCCATCCAAGATGACAATGGCACTGCCCCCAAAACCATGGAGAAACCCACTGGTGGACCCAGGAGAGGGAGGAGGAGTATATCTCAGGGTAGACTATTTTTTCTCCAGCTCCCACCTCTTATCATCTCCTCTCTATCCCAAGGTGCTGGATTTGAGAAAAAGTAAAAGGGCAGTTTATACACTCCAGATGTCCCAGGCCTCTTGGATCAAACTCGTGGTTTGGAAGAGGTAGGAGATCAGATTTAAATTGAATCTGAGACTGATGCTTTAAATCAAAATGGACGAAAAATTTTATAACTGGAAGAGAACAGAAAGTCACCAAAGATGTTAAAGAGTGAGAAATAGAAATTCATATAAATACTACATAAATCAATAATTGAAAAAATACAAATATTGAATGCTTATACCCCCACTTAGTTAAAACTCCAAAGTTACCTCTCCCATAAAGGGGAGTGGGGTCAAGGTTTTCAAATACTCCAAGGAAGAAAAGTAAGGAAGAATATTTCTGTCTGCCTCATGGACCACTGCAGATAAGCAGCTGCTGCTCACCCTGCTTGGGAACATTACATCCTGTTTCAGCGAAGGGATAGGGTGGAGCTTAAAGGCTGCCCTGTAAGGCTGTTGCAGCTGGATGGAGAGCTCATCAGAAGTGTAGTAAGAGTGCTGATCCAGGGATAAGTAATAATCACGAAGTGGGCTTTCCTTTCCTCCTGCCATGGCAGCGCTTGATATTGAAGTCCACTGACAAATGACCCAAGAGAGAAAATGCCCAACAAGCTGGACTGGGATGAGGAGGTCTAGGAAACATGTGCCTCTGATAGACATCAGAATTTGCTTTGAGCTTCCATTCCTCCACCCAGCTCTGGCTCTCTTGGCTCACACAAAATCTACAATTCGAGTCTCATTTTTCCTTAGGATTCTTTCTATTTCCTTTCTTTCAGTCCCTTCATCCACATTTAGAGAAACAAATCATTGGAAAGTGCCCCTATTAATACCACATCAAAAATACCACACTGGATAAAAAGACCAATTGGTGTAGACTTTTGGAGGGCAATTTAGAAATATCTATTAAAATTTTAAATGTGCTTACCCTCTGACCAATTTTTTTTAGGTATTTATCTGTGTACATGTTACTCAAAGCTCTATAATCAGAATATATCAGGAATATAGTGGGTACTCAAAAATTGTGTTCAATGATTAAATGAATGAATATATAATTTTTTTAAAATTGTCAAGCAGACCAACAAGTAAGTTATAACTTCATCTAGGTTTATAAAAAGCAAAAGTTATCTTTTTTATGCTGTTTTAAAAATATTTTGTAAACCTTTTCAGGTCACAACACACTATTGGAGTTATAAAAGTTGGCATGCTCTCTCTGTGCACAATTCCTTTCTGATTTCATTTTGTTCTAGTGTGCCTCTTTTTCTTCTTAATATCCTTCATATCCCACTCCCACTTTCTTCCTGAATTTAATGTTTATAATTAAAGTCCTTGTATCTGTTTGTGTTATTGAAAGATAAACCATGTTTTATGTATATAGTTTTGTTTTACTTAAGTGATACTGCATAGGAATCTCATTCAATTTCTTCCTCTTTTCACTATGTTTTTAAGATCAATTCATGTTAAACCATGGCTACATCTAGTTCATTTAATTGTAACTGCTGTATAGTATGTTCTACTAGCCATTTATCTTGGCTTACTTATCCATTCCCATTGTGCTAGACAAGTCCCTTCCAACTTGCTATCATCATAAATGATGTTGCAAAAATATATATATTCCCTTATGTGGTCCCTTATAGCCTTATGCAAGAGTTTCTCTGGGCATGTATCTAGAAAAGGAATTGGGGGTTACAGAGAATCAGCATTCTTCTCAATTTCACTAAGGAACACTAGAGTGCTTTTCCGAATGGCTATATCAATTCACACTCCCACCAGCAGCACATAAGGGTTTCTCTTTCCTCATAAAGAATTATCTGACCACACTTGGAATTATCAAACCTTGTAATTTTCTGTTAATTTTATCATTGCAAAGTTGTATTTCATGGCTTAATTTGCAGTTTTCATTTCAACAAGATTCATGTTGTTTTGTATGTGATCTGCTTTCTCTTTCTGGAAGATCTTAGGATTTTTTATCTTTGTCTTTGAGGATCTTTATTTTTGTTTTAACATACATAATTGATGGGAGTCCTATTCTCAATTATTTTGAAGAATTATAAGTTACTGAGATTACCCATAAATTTATAGTGGAGACTAGATTTGAAAAGTCATTCGTCTTCTTTTCAAACTGTTCAGGTAATACAAAAATCCCTTCTATAATATCTTTGTCCAGCATTAATCCAGTCTCTGCTTGAAGTGTCTGATTAATCACTCCAAGATAATCCTACATATTGTTGGACGTTACAGCTTGTTGTCCTCATCTTATGTTGAGTTCAAATACTTGTCTTAGACACAAAAATTTACACATGATTGTTCTCAATAAATATTTGCTTTTTTCTATTTTTATTTGTTCTAGTTCCACTGTCTTGCTACAAATCCTCATAATACACCTTTAAATATCTGAAAACAGCAACCACGTCTCTCTTAGTGTTATCTTCCTCCAGTTTAATATCTCTTGCCCACAGCCTACCTCACACATCAGATTTTCTACACCACTCAATGTCCTGTTGGTCCTTTCAGCAAGCTCTCTGATTTGAAAGTCTCCTAATATCCCTTAAAATTTTGTGACCAAAAAATAGACCTCCAGATAAATTCTAAATGAAACAAAGCACAGTAGGTCTATGACCTCCTATGATTCCCCTATAATTCTATAATGCACACTAAGGACACTTTCCCTTCTTAGTAGCAGCAGCTGCCTGATGGCTCACTGAACTGTGCTCAGCTCAATTCTCCAGGCCTTTTTCACATGAATAGTTGCTTATACCTGTGGAATTCTTTTTGGGGACCCCTTGGGTGGTTCAGAGTAAAAAACTGAAATCTAAATTTGCCCTTCAAGTGCTCTACTCCATGATAATTAACTTAACTCCTGATTTTTTTTTCTCCCTTCTTTCCTCCTTTCAGCTGCTAGATGATTGATCAGACTTTAGAAATATATAGACCAGGGTTCAAATCCCACCTCTGCCTCCTCCTAACCCTGTGCACTTGTGAAATTTATTTATTCTCTCTGAACTTGTGTTGTTTTGATTGCCTTAGTAATAATGCCCTTTACTTTATAGTGGCGTGACATGCTATCAAGATTAAATATCTATAGGTTGCAATCAAGATGGCAGAGTAGATAAATGCTGTCTTGTCTCCTCCTATGGCCACATCAAAATTACAACTAAATTATAGAACAATTGACCTAGAGAACCATCTGAAGACTAACTGAACAGAAATCCCATAACTAAAGATATAAAGAAGCCACATCAAACTGGTTGGAGGAGTGAAAACACGAAATGAGCTGGCCCCATACCCATGAATGGTGGTTGAAAAATCAGGAAGGGTATCTCAGCTGCAAAGGTACCCTCTGAGGAACAAAGAGTCCCAACCCCACACTGGTCTTCCCAGCCCAGGGCACCAGTGTCGGGGAAAAAAAAAAACACAAATCTGGCTGTGAAAATCAGTGGGGATTCCATCTGTCCAGGTGAGAGGGAATGCTGCTGGAAATTCAAGCATTCCCTTAAAATGCCCATGCACAGACTCTCTCACCCAAAGGCACTCATCCTGGGACCCAGGAGAGGATGGCAGTGACTTGGGAGGTGCCAGAGACATACAGGGAGAGACTGAGTTGTGTGACTTTAGGGTGAGGGCTTGAGGGAGCCACCATTTTCCTCTGCATTGAGCTCTCCTCTGACTCAGCCAAATATGAATCTACTACCCTTGTGAAATCCATTTCTATCCCAATGATTCCCTTAGACTCCACCCCATCCAACTTGTGCACTGCTGGAGGCTATTTTGACAGTAGACAGCCAGTTTTGGCCTGTACTATAGTCTTAGAGAACTCTTGAAGGTCTATGGGTCCCAGGCAGGCAGTGACTGAGCTTGGTGTGCTCTGTGCCTTTGCTGAGTAGACCCAGGCTCAGCACTAAGGCCAAATTTGAATGTGCATTAACATGGTGAATACCACTTGCCCCCACCCTAGTGACTCCTTGAGACCCCACCTCACTCAACTCTAGTACCACACAAAACGCTTTCAACAGCTAAGACCCTAGGGCAGCTGTTAGGTGATGGTAGGCCACGGGGTGCCCTGGACCCTTGGTGAGCTACCCCGGACCCGTTACTAGTGGCAACTGGCTTTGGTTCACAGTGTGGCTTCTTTCATGCACTTCTAGGCCAAAACAAGCAGCTACCAACCACTCTGTAGCTCACACCAGGTAGCCCAGGGCTGGTCACAGGCAACAGCTGAACTTGTCCTCTCCTGGATCCCCTCCCAACAGAGAGGCCTGGCATCAGACCACAACAGAGAACTACCTGATTAGCCCCCACAAGTGGCACTCCTAAAGAGTGGTCTTGGCAGGCACCAGAGCCCACTGGGAAAATCCTGCTCCATGGGGTGAGGAGCTCACATGCTATGTTCATGGCTAATCCTCACAGCCAGTCTACCTGAGATCAGTCCCACCTATTGATATGCCAAGAGCAATCAAATCTCAACTACAACAGGAGGACATACATAAGGACAAAGAGGGACTCTCATAGAGCACCCAGCTCAAATGATCAGGGAGAATGCACCACTGGACCCTATAGGATACCTACAACATAAGGCCACCCTGCCAAGACTGAAAGATGTAGCAGATCTACTTGTTACATAAAAATAAACACAGAGAGGCAGCCAAAATGAAAAGGCAAACATGTCCCAAATAAAAAAAAAAGAGAGAGAGAGAAAACACCAAACAAAGAACTAAATGAAATGAAGGCAAGCAATCTTACCAGATACAGATTCAAAGCACTGGTTATAACGATGCTCAAGAAACTTAGTGAAAACTTCAAAAAAGAAATAGTAAGCATCAAAAAAAGACATAGAAACCATTTTTTAAAAGTCAAAAATTAAGAATACAATAACAGAAATGAAAAATATACTAGAAGAAATCAACAGCAGATTAGATGAAGCCGAGGATGGAATCAGTGATTTGGAAAAGAAGGTAGCAGAAAATACACAATTGTAATAGCAAAACAAATTTTTTTAATGAGGCTTATTTAGAGATCCACAAGCATACAACATCAAGCATAACAACATTAGCATCATAAGGATACCAAAAGGAGGAGAGAGAGAACAAGAGATTAAACAACTACTTGAAGAAATAATGACTGAAAACTTCCCTAACTTGACAAAGGAAATAGATATACAAGTCCAGGAAGGGTAGAGTACCAGACAAGATGAACCCAAAGGGGCCCACATCAAGCACATCATAATTAAAATTCCAAAGAGCTTCTCAGACAAGAAAAAGCTAAAGGAGTTCATAACCATCAAATTAGTATTACAAAAAATATGTTAAAGAGACTTTTTTAAGAAAAAGAAGAGGGAAAACATAAATATAAATAATAAAATGGCAATATCTACATGCCTATCAATATCCACTTTAAATATCAATTAATTAAATGCTCCAATCAAAAGACATGGGGTAGCAAAAAGGATAAGAAAATAAGACCCATATGTATGCTGTGTACAAGAGATCTACTTCAGAACAAAAACACACACAGACTGAAAGAAAAGGGTAAAAAAATGTATTTCATGCAAATGAAAATGAATGAAAAAGCTGAGGTAGCAATACTTAGACAAAATAAATTTTAAAACAAAGGCTACAATAAGAGACAAAGAAGGAAACTACTTAATGATAAAGGGATCAATTTAATAAGAGGAAAAAACTCTTGTAAATTTTTATGTACTCAACATAGAATACCTAAATATATAAAGCAAATATTGACTGCTATAAAGGGAGAGATCAACAGAAATAGAGTCATAACAGGGAAATTTAACAACCTATTGACATCAATGGATAGATCTTCCAGACAGAAAATCAACAAGGAAACAGTAGCCTTAACTGACTCATTAGATCAAATAGATTTAACTCATATTTTTAGAGTGTTTCACCCCAAAGCATTAGAATATACACTTTTTTCAAGTGTACATAAAATATTTTTCAACGTAGACTATGTTAGGCTACAAAACAAGTCTCAATTAATTTAAGAAGAGTGAAATCATATCCAGAGTCTTCTCTGACCACAACAGTATGAATTTAGAAATTACAAGAAAAAAGCTGAAAACATACAAACACATGAAGGGTAAATAACATGCTAAATAACATACAAATAAATATGTTAACAATGAGATCAAGGAAGAAATAAAAAAATACTTTGAAACAAATGAAAATAAAAACACAACTCAAAATCTGCGGGACACAGCAAAAGCTGTCCCAAGAAAAAAATTATAGCAATATTGCCCTACCTCAAGAAATAAGAAAAATCTCAAGTAAACATCCTAACCTTACACCTAAAGGAACTAAAAAAAAAACATAATTTAAAAAGATTAATGGATCCCTATGCTCACTGCATAGTCCTTTGACAGATAATTAGATAAAGAAAAAGTGGTACGTACATATATACAAGGGAATATTACTAGGCCATAAAGAAGGGTGAAATCTTAACATTTGAGATAACATGGATAAACCTACAGGGTATTATTATAAGTAACATAAGTCAAACAGAGAAAGATAAATACCATATGATCTCATTTATATGTGGAATCTAAAGAACAAAATAAACTTACAAACAAAACAGAAACAGACTCATAGATACAAAGAACAAACTGGTGATTGCCAGACAGGAGGAAGGTTGGGGAACTGACTGAAAAATGGTGAAAGAATTAAGAAATACAAATTAGTGATTACAAAATAGTTATGGGGATATGAAATACAGCATAAGGAAGATGGTCAATAATGTAATAGCTACATATAGTGCCAGGTGTGTACTAGACTAATTGGGGAAATCACTTCAAAACTTATATAAATGTCTAATTGTTATGCTGTATGCCTGAACTAATAAAAAATAATATTGAATATCAACTGTAATTGAAAAATAAAATAAATAAAATTAAATGAGATCTCATGTTTTAAAATGCCTGCCACATAGAAGCCCCACAACATGCTAGTTTCTTTCTCCTTACTTTTTGCATATCCTTCCTGGACATTTAAAGGGAGAATAAAGTACCCAATTTCTCCCAGAAATGCCTAGACTCCTGGTTCCCACAATAAAATTTACCTGCTTTCATATTTCCTCAACTCTGTTCTCTGATACAAAACATATTAACTGATTCAAGATTGTGCAGGAAGATGCCACAGTGGATCAAGGTGTCCCTCTTCTAGGTGACATTTGCAGCTTCACAGAAGTTTTCCAGACTTTCAATGCTTTAATGCTTTTGGGATCAAAGTCAGAGTGTAGAAGACAACATCAGGCAAAGGGGATTCTTTCCACCTCAGTGGTTTAATGTTGGCACAACATGACTGTGATATGCCTCAGTGGGAGATGGCAGAGATGGGGGTATCAGACTGAAGAGCATTGCTAACCTGATGCCCACATGGCTGCCACAGTAGTGAAGAGCTTTGCAGGGCACAGAAAGGCCCAGGGACTTTCACACCAGACATTGTTGCTGCAGCTACATAATCGCAACTATACATGATGCCCTCTGAACATTATCAGAAATTGTGAAGGGAAAGAGAAACCTGCAGCAAACAATTTCTATGGTCCTTGCTACTCACAGGTGGCTTTGTGTGTGATGCCAGATTCCAGCTCAAAATACTACCAAGGTATCTCCAGGTTTTCTGCTTAATTTCTCCAGGAATTTTCTCCAAAACCAAAAATCACTGCTGAGTGTGCATGTAGATAGCCCAGGAGAGAAAGAGAATTAAGACCTTCCACCAATGGATTATGGGAGTCAGTAGATAAATGCCCCAGCTTCATGCCAGTTGGAAGTAGAATTCTGAGGTGTCTTCTATAGAGTTCTTCAGAGCCACTTTTGCCCACTGCAGCTCAATGAAATAACTTTATTGGATTTTCTTCCTTCCCTGTGTCATCTTCCGAGTTCTTCATTTGTGCTTCCTGGGATTATTTCCCCAAAACTACCTGGTTTGTGTCTCAGACTCTGTCATTGGAAATATCTAACCAAGGTTTTACAATAATTAGAGAAATGGTGATTTTTTTGTTCCTCTTAATATGATACCACTTTATCTTCAGACTGATGTGGCCTAAGAGATACAGAAATATTTTTAATGTTACCTGGGAATGTTACTTTTCAACACAGTAGTGGGGCTGCCAATAGAATTAATTGTTATTTCTGCTATGATCTCCAGCATTTCATATGTACTTTTACTACTCACTTCTTAAATTGTTACACAATTACTTGTTAAACATCTGTTTCCCTCTAGATCATGAAAAACCATGTCTGGTTCAATTTGGAATCCCTAGTACTTAAATAGCACCTGGTATATAGCACATGTTCAATCAGTATTGGTGAGTTAATAAATTCCAAAAGATAGTGAGGGGACTTCCAGTTCAAGATAATAAGCTAAGAATATCTATTTCATATCCTTCTTAGACTCTATTAAAATGACAGGAAAAAGTATTAAAATAATACAAACTCTCAATAACCAAAGAACACTGCAGAGATCATGAGTACCTGAGAGAGTTCAGCAAAGTCCTGGAAAACAGAAAATACATGAAAATCTGATGATTGATACAGGAGATCAAAGAAGTCACAATTTGGCATTTATGCTATAGCTGAGGTGAGAACATCTATCTGGCAGAATTCCCAAAAGACTATGGATTCAATGATGGCAGGTACAAAGGATATGGAAGTGAGAAGTGCTGCTAAAATTGAGGTATAACTAAAGGTCAGTATATCAATAGAACAATCAACACACTCCTCCCACCTCTTTCTTCTCCTACTCCTTCTCAAAGAGCTACCTATAGCTGATCACAGGCAAAAATCAGAACATTCTTCAAAAAAAATGAAAAAAAACTGTCAGGGGAGAATTAAGTCGACTAATGCAAACATCAGTGTTCTAGAATAAAAGCCTGCCAAATCTGGCATTTACTCTCTTCCCCTGTATTGGCAAGCTCTCTAAGGAGTCACACTAAAGCAAAGCATGACAATTAAGAAGCCATATTACAAAAAGCTCTCCAAGACAGCCTTTCTGTCCACATATTTAAGAAAAGCCTGTAAGTTGAAAGAGAAATATTGAGAGAGAGGAGGAGGAAGGGTGAGAGGAAGAGAGAGAGAGAGAGTGAGAGAGAGAGAGAGAGAGAGAGAGAGAGAGAGAGAGAGAGAGAGAGAAGAAGAAGAAGAAGAAGAAGAAGAAGAAGAAGAAGAAGAAGAAGAAGAAGAAGAAGAAGAAGAAGAAGAAGAAGAAGAAGGAAAGGAAGAGCAGAGATAACCCAGAACAAAAAGATAGATATATATCATCTTTTTATAGATATATAGATATAGATATAGATGATATATATAGATATAGCAATAGAGATAGAGACAGAGACAGAGACAGAGATAGAGATAGAGGTATATATAGAGAGAGTTAGATAGATAGCAAGTCATCTATAAAGGTATGAGAATAAAGATAGCATCATATTTCTCATCAGTAACACTGGATGCTAGAACACAGTAGAGCAAAGCCTTTCAATTTCTGAGGGAAGATTATTTTCAATCTACAATTTTATAACCAGCCAAATAATCAGGAAAGAAAAATAAAAGCCATATTCAGGTATTGAATGATGTATCAAAGAAAAAGAACACCTTTTCTTAAGAAGTTGCTTGAGGATATACTCCTATAGAAGAAGGAAATTAAAAATAAATGAAGGTTTAAATTTGTTTTTAAAATTGAATATAGAAATATAACTATACTGAGAGTAGAAGAGGCATGCATTAAGCAGGTAGTTTAAGAAAGCTAAATCATTATCAATAGAAAATGTTAAATGGAATAAACTAAGGATTATTTTTATGAATACTTTTTCTAGGTTTATGGATAGCCCCCCTCAAAAAAAGAACCTAAAACATAAACTTTTAAAAATTACTGTTTGTGGAGAGTATGGTATAGAGAAAAGTGAAGTTAGAAACTGACTTTTTGTTATAAGCTCCTTTTTCTTTTCTATGTTTTAGCATGTCCATTAATCACTTTGATAAAATTATTCTTGTATTTAAATACTTCAAGACTTAACAGTGCCTCAAATTATGAACATAATTTATCAATACACTGATAAATAATTGAAGTACAAGTTAGTAAATAACACCACAGAATGTATTACAGCCATGTATTACAGTCAGTCAATGACTTACCATACTGACAATGGCTGTCTCATGAAATTATCATAGAGTTGAAAAATTCCTGTTGTTAAAAGACATCATAGCCATCATGACATCAAAGCACATTATTTACATATTTGTGGTGATGCTGATAGAAACAGACTTATGGCACTACCAGTCCTGAAAACTATAACACATACAATTATGTACAGTACATAATACCTGCTAATGATAATAAATAACTGTTACTGATTTATGAATATACTGTTATACTTTTTATTTTTATTTTATAGTCTAATCTTTCTATTTATGTTCAAAAGTTTGCTGTAGAATTGTATGCTATGTTATGCTGGCAGCAGCTTCACATGTATTTTCAGTGTCCCTTGATTGCTTCATTTCTCTTGTATTTGATTTGATCTCATGTTGTTTTGTACAGTAACATGCTGTACAGGCTTGTAGCCTATAATCAATAGGCTACATCATAGAGCTTAGGTGTGCAGTAGGCTATACCATCTAGGTTTGTATGAATGAACTCTATAATGTTCTCACAATGATGTAATTACCTAATGATGCATTTCTCAGAGCATAACCCTGTCATTAAGTGGCACTGTATGGCTGTATTAAGAGTTCATGATAGCGTGCAATAAAAATTAATGGACATTTTTCCTTAGCTTATTAGCAGAGTTTTTCTGAGTGCTCAAAATGAGAAAGATCATTCTCTGTCCAAGAGGCACATATGCAATTACTAACCAGAGGCAAGTGGAGAGGTCATAGACATTTCACGTGTACTCTGTGCCAGACAGTTATAGTTAACTTGTTTAATGTTCACAACAAACATTTGATAGATGTTTGGTCAATGAGGTAAATAAGGCTCAGAGACAATAAATAACTTGTCCAAGTTCATGCAGCTGGTATAGGGTAGAGAGGAGATTTGAATTCATGACTCTAGAGTCTATATTTTTTCCACCAGACTTCTGAGAATTTCAATTAGACCTCCGCCACCTCCAAGGGTATCCTGGTTGGGGGATCTGGAGACAAGTGTTTAATCTCTGGCTTGACTACCAAACAATTTAGGTCAATTTACCTTTTTAAGGGTTTTACTGACTCCACTTAAAATATAACTGTACTTTGCATAGTATCATAAGAACACAGAAAGAATGAAATCATGTTTACAAAGTACTATGTAAAGCCTAAATATACTTTTAAAAATATTCTTATATACAGATAAAAAATTACACTTTCAAAAAGGCATTCTAGGACCCCCAGACTAAGATTAGATTTCAGTGTCTTTATTTCTTAACTAACCAGATACCTAATAATGTCTTTCCAAATAGCATAGATAATGTTTTCTTGGAGCCTAGAAAATAAATGTCAATACTTGTGGTAGTTTCTGAGATTTTGAAAGTGCTAGCCCTAGAATAAATATATACTGTGGCAAAAGGTAATATAACCCAAGCCAGTAAATATTCATCAAAAATGCTCACATAGAAACATGTGGGAATTTAAGTGTGTTGTTTCAAACAAAAAAAAAGTAACTTGATGCTAACACTGAGCCATGATGGGACTTTAACTCTGGGCCCTCCTGACTGCCTGTGACATTACTGTTCACCATTGCCCAAAAAGTCAGGGCCAGGCAGGAAAGTCACATGCTCCTAGTGGGATGGAAATGCAGTCCCTATGTCTACTTTCCCCTGTACTCCTACCTCAGTAGGAGCACCTCAGGCAAGTAGACAAAACACCCAAAACTCTCATCTCCATTTATTCATCTCCATTTCCTTAATCAACCTATACCCCACCTTCAGAACCAATTGATTCTACGTCCCTAGTGTCTTTTCTATCTGCAAATATTTACTGAACACTACTTCTGGGCCTGACCCTGGATTTGGAAGTGTCATGAATATAAAAAGAAGTAAACAAAGACTGAATGCTGTACAGTGGAGGGGATTTTGCATTTCCATTGCCCCTGCCTTTAGCCATCCTCAGTCCTCTTTCTTAGATTATTTTTGGAGCTTCCTAAGCAGTTTTCTAATCTCTCTTCCTGTAATCCATCCTTCATAATCATACTTCCCAGAATTCAGGTCAAGTTGCTTCTCTTGGCCTCTAGAAAAAAGTCCATGACTGTCCCAAAGCAATCCTTTTTCATCATTTCCCAATATTATTCTCCACAGTAGGCTTTCTGACCACTGTCCCCAAACACTGTGCTCATGGATACTCTGGGACCCTGCTCTCTTATGTCCTGCTGAATGTCTTCCTTGACTTCCCCAGTCAGCAGTAGCCATTCTTCCCTCTCACAGTTCTTGTCCTTGCATTTGACATTTCAGCTGTTTATGTAGCTAAGCCCTGGTCTGAGCCGGGGAGATTTTTGTTCCAGGATCCAGACAGGGCCTAGGCAAGTCTGGAGGTCCACTAGGGTGATTCTACCAAGATTCTGTTTGCATGAGAGTTTGAGGAGCCTCCAAGGAAATGAACTCATTCTGAAAAAATGAAGGGCCAAGTCATACAAATATATCTCAAGGACAGTCAGCTGGTGTCCGAGGAAGAGATAATTGTGAGTACAGCATGGTGTCTGCCACTCAGTTTGTCCTTGGCCAAGTTCACAGGAATGGATACTTGAGTCATGTAGTCATACATTTATATTCAACGTTTAGTGAGTGACTACTCTGGGTCAGGATCTGTACTGGACACTAGGGATACACAAGTGAGCAAGACAGACCCATTCCCTGATCTTAAGGAGCTTAACTTAAAGCATAGTGGGAGTTCTAAAAAGAAGAAAGCTGCAATCTAAAAAGTAAGTGGTCTCTGTTTGTTTTCTTTGTTATATTAAAAAAATTCTATTATTTTAACTTTTACATTTGTAGTTTGAATCCCTGAACAACTGAGAGAAAGACAATTCTGCTTTATGGTGTGTATGTGAGATTGTAACGGGCTTTGGGATAAATGATACTTCTCCCTCTTGCTGTGAAAGTCAGGGGAGGCTCAGACAAGAGCTAACTCAACAGGCTGAGCATGGAGCTGGACCAGCCTGAAAAGGAGCAAAAGATGATGTCATCATCTTCAGTATCAGTACATCTGGGATGACCCACTTCTACAATCCACTTCTGCACTGGGAGCAGACACCATAGCAGCCAGGGGAGCTTCACTTGAAGGGATGTGCCTGGAAGTCCTGTAATTCTGTGTGTATTAAAACCCTATTTCTACCTCAAGACTATGTTTTAGTAAAACCAGCATTTTTTTCATTTCTTGTCCACCAATTTATCATTTCTATAAGGGCAGGCACTGTGGCTTACTGTTTGGGGAATCAAATTAGTAGCTAGCTAAAAGTAAGCATGGAAAAAAGCCTTGTTGAATCAAAGTATGAAGAACTTTCATTTAAATAAAAAAGCCACAGTATACAAAAGCAGAGAGGAAAAAAAGTAAAGAATTCTTATAGTTAGATAGATTCCCCTCAGCTTATATTACAAAGCAAATTTTGCAGTCATTATTCATTTCACTTTGGAGGCTTACAGCACAATTAAAATAGAGTTAATTGGTTGCTCGTCATTTTATATTAGTTCTTTGTTGTTTTAAGAATAATACATTCTCATAATGAAAAAATTAAAATTCTGATGAAGATGGAAATGGAAAAGAAAAAGTGGATATCACACAAACATGGGGTGGAATGTTCAGTGGTAGAATTAAATGGAATTTTATCATTTGGAAGTTCCAGAACACTCTTACTCCTCTTACTTCTTTACATGTCAAGTATAATAATTTCCCCCATCACCTGAGACAGAGATGGAAATACGAAAAAGTAATAAGGTAACTTTCTCACAATCACACAAGCTAGTTACCTTCAAAATTCTAGACTAGTGTAAGAGTCAGCCTGATTTCCAGACAAAATGATTCAAACATCATTGATTTAGCATCCAAAGCCTTGGTCTGAAGTCACTCATCACAAGTTCCAGCCATAATTTGTTGGAATGTGTCAATGAGAAGGAAGATAGTAGCAATAGCCAAGCTGGTCAACAGAAACTTTAAATTCATTTTTCATTCTTGTTTTCTTAGAAAGCAATGAAAAAGAATTTTAATTATAAAGATGAAATGTGTTTGTTTTCATTTCTTGTCTGCTCATACAATGATAAAGAAAAAGGGATACTGTAGCAAAAATAGAACAAGAAGACAGAAGGACTAGACCTGTTTCACCACTTAATAGTAGCTAGGTGACCTATAGCAAATCATTTAACTTTCTAAGCTGCTGTTTTCTCTTTTGCAAATAATTAATAATAATAATAATAATAATAATAATTCCTACAATGCCTAGCCCAAAAAAATTATTATAAAAATAGAGTTTCTGTTTTTTGGAAATTCTAAAGAGTAACAGAAATAGAAGCTGTGAGGCCTGCTTTAGTCTGCAATATTACCAAAGGGTCTCAAACATTTTTCCACTATATTTTCCCTAACATGCTCCACCCTAAACTTGTCCCCAGTATTCCCACTATCACATCTTCCTTCTATCAGGATTTTCTTTTTTCTGAAAAAAGTGACCTATACTCAAGGATCACTCAGCACAAGGTCAAGAGCTGACTGTCAGCAAGAAAGAAAAGAGGCTCTGAAAGGTCCACATGCAGGTAAATATAATATAAGAAACTCTGGCAGCTAGAGATAAGGTTGTGGAGGGTGCAGGATATTTGCTGGCATAACACAAAGTATAGAGAAGAAGTTGTCCAAAGAAAAATCTAGGTGGGTGGAATGCACTGGCCCAAGAGCCAGACTGTAAGGATCATTTGATAGCTATGTGACCTTGAGCAAATCAGACTCATTCTGTGCCTCAGTTTCCTCCTCTGCAAAAGGAAGAGTATAATCATTTCACCTATTCCTTAAGGATTTAGTGAATAAACATGGATGGTATACTTAGCACTGGAGCTGGAGCAAGTAAATGACATGTGAGTGTTGATGGTGATAATGGTGATAGTGATGGTGGTGGTGGTAGTTGAAGTAGTGGTGACAATGGTGATGGTGGTGTTGATAGTGACAGTGCGGATAATGGTGGTGGTGTTGGCAATAGTGACAGAACAGAGCAAGAAAGAAGTGCCCCAAGAAAAAGCAGCAGGCCTCTGCTTTCTGTAGAGAACATACTAAAGGAAACAAGGTATCTTAGTCTATTGGACTCCTATAATAAAAATGCCATAGACTCGGTGGCTCAAAATAGAAACATTTTTTTCTCACAGTTCTAGAGGCTGAAAGTCCAAGATTAAGGCATGGGCAGATTTGGTGTCTGGTGAGAGCTCACTTTAGGTAAATCTACTTCATAGATGATCAGTTTTCTATGTGTCCTCACATGGTACAAGGAGCAAGGGAGCTCTCTAGGGTCTCTTTTACAAGGGTGCTAATCCCATTCATGGGGGCCACACCTCCCAAAGACCCCCATCTTTTAATTCCATCTCATTGGGCTTTAGTTTCAACATATAAATTTTGGGAGACTTAAACATTCAGTATAGCACCAGACTTCTTTAAGGTCAGTCCATAAAGAGGTCGTACAATAGCAAATTATAAACAAGAGCCCAGATTATAGAAATAGCATCACCCTTAGACTGTGAATGTTGCCCAACTTCATTCAGATAGACTGAGAAGTCCTAGCAATTTTTATTAAAATCCTGATAAAAGGAAGCATCCATTTCAGTGCACACAAGCATGCAGTGCAGACAAGCCTGGTAAGAGAACCTTTGGGACAATGCAAAGCCAGGGCCAAGAAAGAAAATGAGCCAATGCACACAGAATGATTCCCCTGGCCTCTCTCCATGAAAGGAGTTACTGGGTTCAGAATGAGGAATTAATACTATGAGTTAATATCAGACCCATACCATTCACATACTTAATATTGTCCTTTTGTTTTAGTAAGACATTTGCCTAAACTGTTTAGTAAAGTGTTTATAGCTCATCCTATAGTTATCGCTGAATTTTTGTCATTCGTTCATTCGGCAGATATTTATGGATTGCTACAGAATACACACTCTGTGGTCTGAAATGAGAGTCCAGAGCCTACAGCTTAGCAGGGGAAATAGAATAATCAACTGTTACACCGCAGACTTGAGTTCTACAGAGTACTGAGTATCCATGGTTAAGGAAGCACTGGAATGGTTAGAAGAGTAGATCGTGACCAGCCCTAAAGCTATGTTAAGGAGTTTAGACTTTATTCTGAGGGCAGTGGAAGCCATGGAAAGAATATGAAGTTAAATACTCTACCAGTATTGTTATGAATGTTCACACTGGGTGAACTCCAAGTATTTTATCCAGATTCTGGCACCCAGAATGAACCATATAAAATCTTCCTATTGCAAAATCACTATCACACAATGATTATGCCTTTTGGGGGTTACATTATCCTCATCCAACAGCAGTACAGAGCTAGGCTATGGCTTCCCTGATGTCACATGAAGTAAAAACTTCATTCAGATTGACTGAAACCTAGAAATCCTCTTTTTAAAAATAGAAATCATATTCAGACAAGCAATGCTTTCATTTACTGTAAGATTCCCAAGATTATCCACATGATAAGATCAGAGATACCCAAGGCCAGGGCTTTGCCAGTAGACTACTAATATTTTTAAAGCAAAGGAAGGAATTTGAGTCATTTTAGTGGTAGAAATAGAGTATGCTGGATGGAGGCCAGGAACCCATTGTATTAATCAAGACACTGCTCTTTCTGTGTCTGAGGGATAATGTCAAACTTCATGCTAGAAGTGTTTATTTTATTTTCTAAAACCCTATGAGGAGAACATTTTCAATGGCAGCTACAGAGTTTCTACAAAGTAGGGGCTTAGAGCCAACCACATGCTTGGAAGAGATTTATTCTGAAGCTACATTTGTATGTTTATTTGTAATGGCTTATGGCTTAGAGATTTAAGAGAGAGAGCTAAAATATTCCTAAATTACATACACTTTTGTTATGCCAACACTTCTCAACAACAAATGTGGTATGTCTCACAAAGGGTAATTAACCTGTGAGATTGATAAATATTATTGATGGGAAATTAAGCTACTAGAGGGAAATGTAACTATACCATTTTATGGGGGTAATTTTTGCATCTAGGAATAAAATGAAAGAATAAATGTCATTATATGTGAATATGACACTTAGTCTGAACTAAATAAATGTAAGGTATAATTTGAGGAGCATTGGGAGATCTCACTTCATTTCTTTTCACCCCTTAAGCCTTACCTGGTACTGAAAATTCCCACATTTTTTACTGTTTTTAGTGAAGACATCAAAAACTAATATGAAAATGCACATTTTAACTGTGAGGGGTAGCACATTAAATCATTAATAATAATTACTTGAATGACTTCATCTAGTTATCCAGCCAGTTACTGGGCAGTTTCCCCAATAGTAAAGATACCTTTAGATCCTGGAGAGAAGACCTGAGGATATCTGTCTGTCTGAAAGACAGACTCGGGGTGTGGGCCCAAGAAGACACTTAAAAGAACCTAAAAGAACCTTACTGCTTCCCTATTTTTTTTGTGGGGGGGGGATTGGTCTGGTCTCATTGTTTGAGTGGTTTGGGCTGAGATCATGAGAATTATTCTGGCTATAAGTAATTGCTTTATTGTAAACGTCAGACCATATGAAGAGACTGAATTAAGTGCCTGGGTTACACATTCACCAACTATGAGAATTTATATGTTTTACTTAAACTCTTAGAGCTTCGGTTTCTCATAAAAAGTGGGAATAATAATATAAACTTAACTTACTTTAAAGAGGTCCTGTGAAAACTGAGTAAATTAATGAAAGTGAGACTGCTTTGCAAATTAAAGAGGATTATTCAAAGGATCAAAAATTATGTCCCTTGCTATTTACCAAAATGAATTGAAAACTTATGTCCACACAAAAACTATATCCACACAAAACCCTGCATATAAATTGGCATTTATGAAATTGCCAATATATGAAAACAACAAAGATGTCTTTTGATAGACGAATGGATAAAGAAAATGGGTCATATCCATATAGTGAAATATTATTCAACAATGAAAAGGAATGAGCTATCAAGACATGTAAAGACAGGGAGAAACCTGAAAAGCAAATTACTAAGTGCAAGAAGACAATCTAAAAAGGATACATACTATATGATTCCAACTATCTGACATTCTGAAAAAGGCAAATCCAAGAAGACAATAAAAAAACAGCAGTTACCAAGAGTTTGAAGGATGACTAGGTAGAGCACAGGTGGTTTTTAGAGCAAGAAATTACTCTGTATGATCCTATAATGATGGATATATGTCATTATACATTTATCACAACCCATGGAATGTACAACACAAAAAAATGAACTTTAATTAAACTATGGACTTCAGTTACTAATAATGTATCAAAGGATCATAGTACTCTTAATTAAAACTTTTCAGTGGCACCCCACTGCGCACCAAATAAAGTCTATACTTTGCATAACAGCATCCAAAACCCTTCATTATATGGTCTCTTGTTTTACCTATCCTGGATTGCTAAAAGTTCCTTAAATAAACTGTCACATTCATCTACTGTTTTTGCCTACCAACATCCACTTTTCCTTCTTTTTTTAACATTTATTTTCCTTGAGGAAAAATCTAATCCATCCTCAGTTTATGTGGTTCAGTACCACATTCGTATTCTGGGTTGGGCATATCCTTTAAGTCAGTCCAATCAGAAGAAATCTTGAAACTTTATTTGGAACTATTAGGAAAAACAAGCTATCTTTCCACTGAGGCAGCTTAAAAACTGGACTGAAACCTGAATGTTCGTGACCATCTTTGCCATCTCGTAGAAGATACTAACTAAATGAAGCCCACAAAGAAGAAAGCAGAACCCAAAGAAGGCAAGAAGATCAGGCTTCATGGCATCCACTGATCATCAGGATCCAACTGATTCTGAAGCTTCCTCTGCATTTCCCGCCCCCTCAGACTTTTAATTATGCAGGTCAACAGATTTGCTCTTTATGCTTAAGCCCGTTTGAATTGGTCTTCTATTTTTTTACAATCGCAATTCAATGTTTTTCTGTACTTTATTTTGTTTTTCCTTCTCACATATCTCCTTGGTCTGATAAACACCTTTGTACTCTTCAGGATTCAGTTCTAGAACTACCTCTTTAAACCTTTCTAGACCAGTTGTCATCCCCACTTTAGGTAGAAAAGACATTCTTTCATACCCTGGACTGACTTCCAGCAGAATATACTACCTGCTCTGCATGAATAGGTTGTCTTCAAAAACATGTTTGCCTAAATATGTAGATGAGACCATCTAATTTAGACAAAACCAACAAATCCCAAGTATTTATGACATCATATATTTATAGTAGTTAAAAATAAAAACACCCCCAATATCCAACAATAGGGGAATTGCCAAGTAAATTTGCATATATCTCCATGTTTGGTATAATGTCATTAAACACATTAAGCCATCAAACTAACATTTATAAAGACATGTAATAATATGGGGAATTACTACAATGAAAAGGGAAATAAAGCAGGATATAAAATTGTAAACACAGTATGATCTCAAGTGCGTAAAAAAGATTAGAAAAGAAACAATAGTCATAACAAAACACTATAGTGTATTAAAAACTTACTGTGTGCCAGGCACTGGTGTGGATTTTCTCACTTAATTATTAAGAACCCTATGACGTATATAATTATTATTTCAATTTTATTATTGAGAAGACTGACTTAAGGATTTAGATAACTTTTCCAAAATTTCACAGACTACAAACTCAGTTATATCTGATACCAAAGGCCATCATATTGTGCCATCAACTGTGCTATCAGCAAACTTAGTCACAAAGTTTTTGAATGATTTTTAAAATATCTTTCTGCTTTCCTTTAGTTTCTAAATTTTTTGAAGTAGTATTATCTTTCTTATTAAAAACATACACTTAAAAATACTTTCTTATTTTAAAAAAGGGAAAAGTACTCAGACACGAACAAAATGTTTTGCTTTTTCTTGAAATGGATGTTAGTGACACAGCAGAGCCTCAAAGAAGAGCCAGTGGAAGTGAACTGACAACGAAGTGGGACTGGAATTCTCAAGTTTCTTCATTCATTTTTTAGCAAAGCCCCATTGCCAGAAACTCTGTGCATTTAGAGTACTTAACTTTTGAGAGGTCATGACTCATCTGAGAATCTTTTGAAAACCATAGACCTTCTTCCCAGAATAATGCAAGAAGCATGTGTATGCATTCACATATGCACACATTCTGCACACAATTTCAGAAGACTGACAGATGCAAACACACCTATGGATGGGTTCCCTGGTAAAGGTCCCTGATATAAAGTAATATAAAAAGTACACTTCTGTCTGATTTGTTGAAGCTCAGCTCCACCACTGGCATCATCATCTACAAGGTAAACCATAGATGGCAGTTTTTGCCAAGATGCCTTTCCATCAGTAGGGATGTGCTCTGAGGTCTTTGTTGGTGGGAAGATGGATTTCAGCATATTCTATCAACATTCTTGACTAATTCCCTGTTAAGTGTCTGAGGATGATGCAGAGGAAAACTAACAGGCCTATATGGATATGAGCTCATGAGGCAAGTCATGAAAACAACACAAGAATAATTCCCAGAAGTGTATTACTTTACTATTAGAAAGTATTTCATACACTTGATCCCAGTTGATTCTCCACAGCCCTATGAAGAAAGGGTCATTAGCCCTACTCTACATGTAACCCAGGTCTCTACTCTCAAGTTCATCTATAAGAGCTGACTATACTTTGTCCAAACCCTAAGCTTGATGCAAACTCAATCCCTTCACCATTCCAGTGAGAAATCCAGCCAATTTAATTAAATATGCCATAATTTTTATAGAATTATTGAAGATTCATGAAGCCCCTAGAAGAGTCATCTCACATAGTACACAGCTCTACAAAATCCCAATTAGATTTCTCCTGAGTCTCTCTGCTCCACTCCCAGATCCTCCCTGTACCCCCACAATCCTTTCCTTCTGCTGTAACATAAGTATTTTCCTTCTTACGGGGCTTATTAAAGCATCTTATCAACTGTTAAGGGTGAAAAATTTTCAAGTAAGCAAACTAGCTAAGTTAGCTACAGGGAAGAAATATCTTTAGATACCAGAATTTGTCCTATTTGCTTGGGTGTGGTTTAGGAGGTGTATAAAATATGGATATGGCCAACTTCTGCTTCTGTAATCCACTTACTTGTTAGCCAGGGTGTGGTACTAGATGATGTATTGTGCTGATGGCCAACTTCTGATCCTGTGATCCGCTTACTTGTTCTAGGCTTTTTAGCTGTCTCACACTAAAACCCCAGAGCTGATCAACTCTAACCCTGCGTGGTAGAGAGTCAGTCACTGGCAGGCTAATAAAGGCTCATAATTCATCTTAATTGGCTCCATGGGTCTTAGAATTGATTGAGCCACAACACAACAAAGCTGATGTATTAGATATTTCTGAATATTTTTTAAATTTGTTCTGATTTTTTTTTTATCTTGCCACCCAGCATCCACTTTCCTTTCTTGTGATAACAGCTCTCATTTTTCTTTGGGTAGCCATTCCTCCACAATTTTCAGTCCATGTTCCAGATATCATGAGCATATAACTCAGGCCAAGTCAATAAGAGCTTCACATTGCCTTGGTCACAGTGATTGTTTTGGAAACAGATGAGTGACTCCTCAGATGCAAGGAGGCCCATAGGGCATCCAGCTGAGACCTCCAGGAAGAAGGATTTGAGATGAATAGATGAAGCTGAGTGGATATAAAATCTAGAGCTGCTGCCACCATCTTGCAATAAATGGAAATTGAGACCAAAGCTACAGCTGAACAATGGCATGGAACCAAGTCCTGATGATATAATTTGGGCTGGATGTCAGCAGTTCTGAAGCTATAAAGATATAGCCAAATCCTATTTCCTGGAACCTGTAAATGTTACCTTATATGGCAAAAAGTGATATTATCTTACATAGGAAAAAAATGTGATTACGTTAAGAATCTTGCAAGAAGGAGCTTATCCTGGATTTTCCAGCCCTGAATGCAACCTCATGCATCCTTGCAAGAGAGAGGGAGATTAGATGCAGACAAAAGAGAAAACACAGACACACAGAGGATAAGCTGATATGAAGATGAAAGCAGAGATTGGAGTGACCATGAGCACTTCAATTGTGGTTCCAAGGAACACCAAGGAATGCTAGATGGCCCCGAGAAACTAGAAGAGGCAAGGTCCTCCAAAGTCTCTGGAGGTATCGTGGCTTTGCCAGCACATTGATTTCAGACTTCTGGCCTCTAGAACTGTGAGAGAATATATTTCTGTTATTTTAAGCCACCAAGGTCATAGCAATTAGGAAACTAATATACCAGCCCTATTCCTTAACTTTTCATTTACTGAGCCAATAAACTACCCTTTTTCATAGGCCATTTAAGTTTAGTTTTTGTGGGGTTTTTTGTCACTTGCAGCAGAAAGACTTTTGAATGACACAGTTAGACTATCCTTAAAAATGAATTCTTATACAGCCATTAAGATGATAAAAATTTTCTCCATTTCATTGCATACAAATGAGGAAACTTTTCAAAGACATGAAATGATTGTCTCAAGGTGATATCACAAGTACATTGGAGACACGCATCGAGTATAAAATCCAAGATTATGTAACCTGGATGTGGTTCTATAGTGTAGCAGTTAGCACATCTGCTTTACATACAGAAGGTCCTGGGTTCACACCCCAGTGGAGCTATGGTCCAGGGTCTATGTCCATGCCACCTTGAATAAGCCCAATGTCAAATCTCAGAAGTTAAGCAGGTTGGGTCTGGTTAGTACTTGGATGGGAGACTACCTAGGAAGACCAGGTACTGTAGGCATAAATAATAATTTTAAAAAAGAAAAAAGATTATGTAACCTGACCCAAACCTAGTTCTGACACCATATGATATGTTCTGCAGGGTGTATTTTGTTCATATCTAGTAAGCATAGTAATGACTGTGCATATGGGTCCAACCTCAAACAATAATACAGACAACAACATTATCATGAACATTATTCCCTTAAACTGTTAGTTCTTCAACTCTTTTCAAAATACCAGCTAAAAAGTGAAGTACAAAATGCCATTGGAAGAGTTCTAATCTATCCATTTTGTTAGAGTCCGTAAAACTCCATGCTTGGAATAAAGCCAAATCCACAGAATGTTTCTTACTTGGACCACATCACCTTAGGCCCTTTCACAATTACCTTCACTGTACTGTGTTTCAATGTCATGTCCTTGACTTTTATGAAGAAATATGTATTACTGCTTTTACACAAAAATATTGTTAGGGTCATTATGTGTTACCCATTTGAGTATTCCCTATGTAAATCTCATTTGAAGAATATATGATGTAAGTACTTTTATAAAAACCTTTTTCCCCCTTTAAGAACTGGTATGGTCCCATCATTCTGATTATGAGGTGTATATCATTGATGGTATTCCCTTTTTGCTTTGGTTGCCAGAAAGCTCAAAAATTTCAAGTCCTACTCCCACATCCATGTTAATCCTTTTAGTAAGTATGTGTATTTATATTCTCTTCTCTAGATATGACTTTCACCTATTTAGATTGGAATTCTACATGGAGTATGTGATGATTAATTTTGTGGGCCACAGGGTGCCCAGGTATTTGGTTAAATGTTATTCTGAGTATGCCTGGAAGGTGTTTCTGGATGAGATTAATATTTGAACTGGTAGACTGAGTAGATTGATTTTTCCAATGTGAATGGGCCTCATCCAACCCATGCAAGGCCTGAATAGAATATAGGTCTGAGTGAGAAAAAATTCTCTCTCTCAGCCTCTCTAGCTTCAGAGCTGAGATCAGTTTTCTTCTACCCTCAGATCTCATGGGTCTAGACTGTTCAACCTCCATAATCACATGAGCCTATTCCTTATATCTCTTGACTATATAAAATTTAATTCATATCCTTGAATTCTGGTATACACTTTTATATTCACTTCCATATACCATATATATGAATATGTGCACATTTTTGCACATGTACATATATATTTTTATATATCCATATATAGTTATGAGTTCTGGGTAGTCTACTGCTAGCAACATCTCTTTAAAAACATGATTCCTTCAGAATATAAGAATTAATATTAAATAGCACTACATAGTTTATAAAGTTAGCACTTTATAGTTTTCATATCCTTAAACCTTAATTCTCACATTTTACATTTTCAGGCAAGGAGAATGAAGCTTAGAAAGTTTAAGAAACTCACCCAGCCCCTACTACTAGAAAACATCAGCTCTGTGGTCTGAACCAAAATAGTCTGAAGCTGGAAGATATTTGGAATGGTTGAAGGGATGTGTTGATCCAAGGGAACAAAATGTGATACTTACCTTCTAAATGGTTTCCTTGATATCACTTCAAGTATAACAACCTTCAATTTGAGTGTTACACATACTTGCATAACTACCTATAAGAGAAAAAGAATAAGATCCTCTTTGAGCTTCTGGTCACTCTCCACAAAGGATCTCAGTGATGAAGTAAAGAACAATCTGGTTTCCAGGGCCTTCATTGCTCATCCCACCAGGATTGCACTAATCTAAATGACACTTTCCTGAGAATTAGAAAAGTTCTAGGGAGCTTGAGATGCCCCTGTGTCTTATTGACTTGGTGAGTGAAAACAGGGTGACCTCAGGGCCCGCTTGCCCCAAGACAGAGGCCTTTGCTAGTGATAGGCAGCCAGTTCATGTTGAACTTCACTACCCATAGCCCTTTTCTTTCTCTTTCTCCTCCCTTTCAGATTAGTTCCCCCTTTTTCTTCTCTCATTGTTTTCCTCTCTCTACACCTCCCTCTGCTTTATGATGGCTCTTCCAAGGCCCACAGTTAGAAACCACATCTTGTTGGCTGGCTGACCCTCATCCTACCATATTAACCTCTAGAATTTAGAGCTCTTTTCTGGGAGTTATAATCCAGCAGAAGCATCTTAGTCTCAAATATTGAGTCCTCCCTTGAGAACACTACAAAAATTACAAGCAAAGTAAGAATCTTCACTAACTCTCCCAAACGCTAGCCCCTGACCTGTACAACTAACTTCCATTCTTGATGTACTGGTTGAGTCCAGCTCAACCAGGGAATCACTATATTCAGCCAATAAATCCAGAGATATAATGCTATTTGTAAACAACCAATATTGGGACATAAGTCTTTATTGTTAAAATAATTTCTGCTAGGAATCACAGGCCCAGCTCATCAAGCCTAGGATTTCAGAAAGCACTTCCTATATAACAGTATGAAACCATCTGTTCTGAAGCAAACCATTTCATTCATCACTTAATGTTCAGAGTCAATTAAATAAACTCTGGATCAAGAAAGAAAATAAGTAGCAGCCAACAAATAATTTTCACAATAGAATTAAAATGAATCAGAGCATTTAATTCAACATTCCTCCTAATCAACTGTGAAAAATGATGCAGCTTCATGCATTTATCTTAGCCATAATAAAAAATATTCTTTAATGCTTATGAAAGAAAAACTCTCTCCAAGAATTTGGTGTGCAAAATTAACAGCCAATTCACTCTCCTTTTGGCTGCTCTGGGAAGTGGGAAGCAAGAAAGTATCTTTGTCTCCCCAGCTGGCACAATCTAGGAGGTCAGTAAAAGAGCTAGGACACAGGGCATATGACACTTGGAACCACTGCTCTCCTATACTCCATCTGGCCCACTTGGCTAGACTTCTTTCCAGGTGCTTTGGGCCTCTCCTCAGGTCTATGTTTTCTGATTCCTTTGTGGAGAGGGTTTGTGTTCTTTCCGGTTTGGGTTCTTGGGCCTTGTGTAAATTATGAAGTGTTCCCGAGCATGCTGTGAGACAATTATGAAGTTATCCTATCTTGTTTGTTTGTTTGTTTTTGCGGGGGGCGGGGGGACAGTTTAATATTAAATTCAAATAATTTTAGATGCAGTAATCATTTTAAGTACTTTAATACAAATATAAAAAGCTTCTATGCGTTTATGCCATCTACTAATTATAAGACGTGCACTCCACTCCAGGTTAGTTTAAGAGGCCTGTCTACCGCAAGGACACACAACACCTTATGGTCTGAAATCTCACTCAGCCAAGAGAACCTCATAGATTAATGAGCAGTGATCATCTCAGGCTAGGTTTAAATGATGACAAGTACAAAGATATATTTCAAATGAGCAATGCAGAAACACACTCATAAACAAAATAATGGAGGAAATAAAGATAAAATGACTTCTCCGAGTGGCTAAAAAAATAGTATAGCAGACATTTGTAAAATCTAAACAAATATGCTTGTATCTGAAATTTATTTTCTTCAAAATATATTTTTTTCTCTTACTCTGTCTGGAAGATAAATTTCTACATTTTTTACTTCAAAACTTTTTCGAGCTTTAAATAATGTATATGTAGTGTTTTCATATTCAGAAAACATACATGTACTATTAAAATTCCACACTGTAGGTCCATATATTTAAAAGCAATTGGCATGTTAGGAATAAATTACAACATCTACAATAGGGAAACAAACAAGGGGAAAGTGAGCATCTGATCATACAGCACCTCTGAAGAACTTCTGAACATAGCCTAATATTCCAGAGGTAGAGTATGGATTGGGATGCTATGAGAGTTTCTAATGTAGGACCCAGAGCCCTGGGAGAGGGAGTTTGTGTGTAGAACCTGGGACCTCACCACTGTTCCAGGAATTTTCTCCAGCCTGTATCTAGGGGTGCTGGGATGGAATAGAGCTGGTAAAGGACCCCCTACTGCTTAATGATGACATAAGTATTCCCTAAGAAGGCCATTTCTGCCATAAGGAGAAAATTAGGGTAAAAATACAAATTAAAAAACAATGAAATTTCTTTTCTCCCATACCACCAGATTGGCAAAATGTTTAATGTTTATAAATAACGGGTGTTGGTAAGGGTTTAAGGAAATGAGTTTTCTTGTACAGTGCTGGCTGGGGTATAATTTGGTATAGCTAATTGAGTGGGCAATTTGGATTACTACACTATTGATCCATTAACTACACACACATACACACAACTCAACCATGTCAAGTTCACTGGTGACAATTGTAAGAGCAATGCAAACAATTTTTTAGTCAGTTCATAATATCTCAAAAGCACAAAAATAAAGAGTATAAAGATTATATTGTACAAAACTGACAATCTGCTCAAATGAGAAAATCTCCACGATGTTATTAAATACAAATTTTAAAAACAAACTATAAAATGTTAAGTACAACTGATACCATGCATATAAAAATTAAATATATGTATTTACCTTAACAAATGTGTATAAGTTAAGTTTTAAAGTTCCAGAAAAACAGTGTCACATGCCACTTGATGATATATTCTGCAAAATGTATTGTTAAGTGATTTCGCCATTACATGAGCATCACAGAGCGCACCTACACAAACCTAGATGGTATAGCCTACTATGCACCTAGGCTATATGGTTTAGCCTACTGCTCCCAGGCTACAAGCCTGTACAGCATATTACTGTACAAAACAACAGAATGTTAAATCAAGCACAAGAGAGAATGATGTGATCAAGAGACACGGTAAACACCAGATGTATGAGTCTGCTTCCTGTGTAACATGGCACACAGTTTTAAAGCAATCTCTTTTTTGTAAGCTGAAAGAGTACCAACTAAAATCATCATAAAAAATGGAGTAAGTACACAAGCCAGTAACATAGTGTTTATTATCATTACCAAGTGCTATGTACTACATAATTATATGTGTTATACCTTTACACAACTGGCAGCATAGTAGGTTTCTTTACACCAGCATTAGCACAAACACATGAGTAACTCATTGCTTTATGACATTATGACTTTACAAGGTATATGACATCACTAGGCAATAGAAATTTTTCAGCTCCATTATAAAATTATGGGACCACCTTAGTATATACAGTCCATCATTGATCAAAACATCATTGTTATGGCAGCAGTTACACGGATGTAGGGAATATGATAAAGGGGGTCAAAAAATTTTTAACTTAATCTGTAGTGTTTAATTTTTAGAACTGACAATGAAAATGTGTTTGTGTACAGCAGGTCCTCAAATAACGTAATTTCACTCAATGTTGTTTTATTATAATGTTCATGTGGGAAAAAAAAATCTGTTCCCAGTCAGGGCTATTGTTTGTGTGAAGTTTGCACATTCCCCATGTCTATTGTGTGTTTTCTGCTAGAATTCTTTTTTCCAGCCCCCTTCCTAAAGATGTGCATGTTGGATGGATTGGTGTGTCTCCATTGTCCCCTTCTGAATGAGTGTGGGTGTGGGTGTGAGTGGCCCATCTGCAGAGCAGCATTCTGTCCCTGCCTTACACCCTTTATAAATTTTCCCTGGTTATTTAGTAAAGAAAGCTTCATACCTTAAGAAAGAGAAGAAAGAAAGGAGAGGAAGAGAGGGAGCAAGAGAAGAGTATAAAGAGGAGGAATAAGTTAACCAGGGAAAACCATGCTCACCCTGTGAGAAAAAAGAGCTCCTGCCTTAGAATCCTGGCCCTCCCACTTAACAGCTAAGTGAACTTAAGCAAGTGTCATCATTTTTGGACATTCAGTTTTCTCTTCTGAAAATGAGAAAGTTAGTAAGAAAGCCTAGGTAAGCTGTCTAGCTTGGCATCTGGTTCATAAGTAGGGAGTAAGGAAATAGTGCTTCTGACAGGGCTATTGGAAATTGAGGCAATGAGAGCAAGATGTTTGCTCATCTATGATGGAAGATGATTACTTTTATCTCGTGGAGGCTGACCAACTTCTCTCACATGTTATTTAACAAAGAGAAAGGAAGGAGATTTCATGGGCAAACTTGAACCTTAGATCTGCAGAAATCTAGACATCAGATTCATCTATGCCTTAGGTTATCATTACCATGGACTTTCCATTTGCAGAACTCAGTAATTTACAAAGCACTTTCCTTTCCATTACCTAATGTGATCCTCACAACAACCTAGTTAGGTTATCAAGGCAGATGATATTTTCATTTCCAGAGGAGGAAATTAAGGTTCAGAGAAGCTAAGTGACTTGTAAGGGTTGCTTAGGAATAGAGCAGGGATTCGAATTCAGTTTTGTATGGTTACAAAGCCTATACTATTTCCACGACACCACTGTACCTCACCACTGGTCACTTAATAACATGAGCAATGAATACAGGTGGAACGGACAAGGTAGAGCCTAGGGAGATGGCAGACAGAGCTAAACAATAAATTTTGGATTGTCTTCCACTACCAGTTTACCACATATCACTATCTACTTTGTGGTTCATCATAGATAGTAGAGCAGATACCAGCTTCCTTTGTGGAAAAATTCGCTCTCACTCAAGTCTTGTGTGTAATCCAAAACCATCATGTTTGAATCCCGTATCTACTTTGAGATATAATTTATGGCAGGTCATTTTCTGTCTTTCTCCTTGATAAAGTTTTCCCGCTTTCTGCAACTCTCCACTCTTTGACACAGGGAATTTTTTATACTTCATATTTGTTTGAGCACCTTCTGAATCCTTGGAGGATATTCTGAGATTATGTTCCATCCATGAATTGTTTTTTTCCCCCCAAGATCCCCTTCTACTGTCAGAAGCAGATTGTCCCTTACTCTTAGGGGTATTAAAATAGATTTTCCTTCTTTCTACGTGTGAAGTGAACTGTGACCACTTGGCTTAGGTGGCTTTGTTTCTGGCCAGAAACAAAAGAGGGAATTTGATGAGCAAAAATCATCTGGGCTGGTTTTCAAGACCTTGGTGAAAAGTTTCAAGATTTGAATGTTCTCAGATGCAGTCACACACCATTGAAGATGAAAAAAGAGGAGGAGGGAGAGGAGGAAAGTGAGGAGAAGAGAGAAAGAGAAGAAAGAAAAAAAAGAAAGGAACAGAACAGAAAAGAAAAAAGGAAAAGAAAAAGAAAAAAATTTGTTTTACATCAGGATATGTTGACATTTTAAAAACAATGTATTTTTTCCGCCTCTGCAACATATCCAAATCAGGACCTATAAAAGTCAGCCCAGAGTCACGTTTCCGTAATGTTTCTTTGCTTCAGTAATATGCTAAAGTAGTTATAAATCCTTTGTCTGAAAGAGGGGAAGGAAAGACAAATTTTTCATCCAGGAGACTTGGGTAAGATAGGGAGCCAAATACCGTAATGTCTTCATAAGCCCTTCAACACTGCCAAAGCAAAGCAAAGAACTAAAGCAATTTGCCACATAAATTAGATAAACTTGGTCCAATTTTATCAAAAAACTGAGAATTTGGGAAGTTAGGGAAGTAGACTTTCTTTGCCTAGGGAGTACCCTCACTTTTCTGTTCCATTTGTCACTGAATATCAAGTTCCTTTAAAAAATAAAGTAAGCAGGTAGGAATGTAGCTTATTGAAATTTCTACTTTGTTCTACAAAATTAACACTGAGTATTAACTACATGCTAGAGATTTTGCGTATATCATCTCATTTAATTCTTATGATACATCTTCAGAAAAAAATAACTCCTATTTTCATTTGAGGAAACTGTGTTTCAAGAGAGATTTACTAAACTGCCCAAGCTAATAGAGCCCGTGGGTGGCAAAAAAATGTGGGAAAATTTGAACTCAATTCTACACACACACACACACACACACACACACACACACACACACACTACCATTTTGTATTGTATAAATCAAAAAGAGAGCACATAAGAACAGCTGAAAAATACATGTGTAATACAATATAATAAATACACTTTTACGATGTTTAAATGTGAAGAATTTGTATTTGTGATGTGAGTTGTCATAAAATCATGTCATGATTTCAACCTATACATCCATAACAGAGATCTCTTTTCACTCTGTTTAATACATCTGTAAAATGTATAGAAGTATAGATGACTTGGCTTCAGGACTTCACTAATCAAATGACAACTCGACCAAAGGTACCTGAGCTTTTGGCTCTCTGGCCTTGTTTTCAATGTGTTATGACTTTTCATTATAAAAAATAACCCCCTCTTCCATCACAGGTATTGAAGACTTGGATTGTAGTTTTTGTTGACTATTTTGTCTACTGATGAGCAAATACAGCTTAAGACAGATAAATAAAGCTTCTTCAGTATAGTGTGCTAGTTAAGGGAATGAATTTATGAGTCCCACAGGCTGAATTTGAACTCACTCTACCTCTAAATGGTTGTGTGTCCAGGACAAGTTATTTAATCTCTAGAGTATTCATTTCCTCACTTGAAACGTGGGGATAATAAAAGTATCTATCTCGTTGGTTTACTAAGAGGATGAGTAAACACATTTAAACCACTTGTTTATGATACCTGATATAATTTAGTATCATTAGAGGCATACTCTGACAAAAGAAATAATATCACGCTTTTTAAAAATTTGAACATTGCACATACCTTCTTAAAACTAAGCTAGAGCTATTAAAATTACTTTTTCAAAAAACATAATCTTTCAGGAATAGTGTGCCTGGAGTATAGACAAAAATTATAGAGTTAAAACTGGTTAATTTTTATATTCATAATTCCCCTTTCAGAAAATTCAACACATAAACCACCAGTACAAAGTACCGGTCATAGAACAATCATGTTGCAAAGTTATTACTTAAATCTGATATATACTAATCAGTAATTTTTCTATTTCTACTTTTGTTCTATTAAATATAGAAAAATATTATATAATCAGAGAGCAATCTTTCTCCAAGCATGGATAACAATGACTTTATTCCTTCTATCATTTACTTTGATGTAATTAATAATAATTGCATCGGGCTTTAGTTATTGGACAAAGTTACAGAGGACATAATATACTTATCATTAGTATATTCCATAAACAAATTATGAAAGAGATAAATGGAAGAGAAAGTACTAAATGAGTTAAAAAAATAATGTTTGCCTTTTGTAGTGCTTTCACTCACAGAAAAACAAAATTTCAAGGACGAAACAAAGAACATTAGCGCCACCTGGAGGCAAGAGTCTATGAATCATGGGTAAACGTTATTAGCCCTGAAATGAGCAGCAGAGAAGGTCTAGCTCTGTGTGGTCCAAAAGGGCAGTTAGCACACCTGTGGCTTATCCAAATTGAAATGTGTTGTAACTATAAACCAGAAACGAGATTTCAAACACTTAATATGGAATAAAATAGTGTAAAATATTTCATTCATAATTTTTATATTGATGATGTTTTAAAAACATTAAAATGTTTTTATTATGAGGTTAAAGAAAATATTTTATTACAATTAATTTTACCTTTTTATTTTTATCTTTTTAATGAGGCTTCTAAAAAGTTTTAATTACATATGTAGTTCACATTATCTTTCTATTGGACAATGCTGATCACACCCTTACCATTCAGAATGTGGGCCACGGGCCAGCAACACAGGTATTCATTACCTTAGAGCTTGTTACAAATGCAGAACCTCAGGTCCCCATCCCTAATCTACTAAATGTAAATCTTCGTTTTTTCAAAATCCCGAGGTGACTAGTATGAATATTAAGTTTGAGACTTGCTGATTCAACCACCTTATTTAAAACATGGGCAAATCCAGAGTGGTAACATGGCTTGTTCATGGTTATCCAGCTGGTAGCTCTAAAGCCTGATTCTCCAGTGGTCTTGAAACAGCCTAATACCCACCCTACACAGCATCATTCTGCAGATTCCATCTCTTAGAGTAAAAAGAATACACACTGCTGTTTTCACCAGAAAAAAAAAAAACATATTATTGTATATATTTAAGAAAATACTGTGTCCTCAGGGATATTTATAACAGAATTCTAGGGTATTTTTTAACACTTGTGTAAGTCACTTCAGAAGAATGTAAAAAACCTGCGCTTTCTAAACTACTCCTACAAATAACATCATCTGACTATAAAAAAAAGTTCAGAGTTTGAAATTAATAATGTGTATTCCAACCGCTGAGTCAGTAAAAACAATTTAAAGGAGACTGATTCCTCAGGATAAGTATAAAAGTGAAAGAAAATTTCTGTTTTGTAACCCAGCTCCTTGCAGGAGTGTCTTATTCATTCTTTGAATGTCCAGCTCTTCACAATATGTTTAACTCATAGATGTCTTTGAATAAATATGTTTTGAATGAATAGGTCAATTTCTGCTGATTAGATTCTATGCCTCGGGAAATGCTCCCTTCTTTACATTGGTAACAATGCAAAGAAATTCACAAAAATGCTTAAGTAGGAACCATAGCTAAAATTAGTACTACTTTTTTGTTAAAATCCCTTTGTAATTAAGGACATTTTAAAGAAAATATTCAAATAGATATTAGCTTTGGTCATAAAAGTATAATCCATGGCATAGGAGAAGGAGGTCCAGGTAAAATGATATTGGCAAGTAATTCTAAGGAGCAGAAGTTAAAATATTTTCACCCGTTTTTGTAAAGATCTTTACTAAAACAGATTAATTAAGCCTAACCAATTTTCAGTATCCTGTGCATATATTTCAAATGTTTTCTCTCTTAAAATATCACTTTTTTTTGTTTGCCAACTAGAAAATGCAGATTATACTTAGGAAATGAATTTCTGCATTATATGAATTGAATATACTAAGTATACTAGGAAACACATTAATGAAATGATTTTTTAAATGATGTAAGTCATATAGGAAGGAAAATTTTAACTCCCACTCTCTTCCTTTTAATTGTCCTATTTCCTCATGTTTTATCCATTACTCATGTCAGGTTTTGTTATTAACCTAAATAAAATAATAAGACATCAATTCTGTTTATAATATATATAATAATAAACAGATGACTACTGCATATAATTATCTGAATGGTAAAAATAATAAAAATAATATGTAAAAATATTAATTTATATGTCATTAATTTGGCAATGAATCATGTACTGTCTTATAATATTTCTTCCATTGATATATTGAATAGATATGGAAAGAGTCATTCATTCATTCAATATTCATTGAGCACCTATATGGCAGGCACTAGAAAAACAATAACTAATAAACCAATTTTTGCCCTTTGAGGAGCATATATTCTCATAAAAGAGACAAACAATAAACACATAAATGATGAAATACATGGTACGTCAGACTGTAAGGAGCAATGTAGAGAACATTAAGTGAAGAAATGCAAATAAGGGAAGTACCATTTTATATAGAGTGGTCTCTTGATTTTGAGTGATAATGTGAAAGAAGCAAGGGAGGAGACCGTGCAAATATCTGAGGAGAGCTGTCTGATCAAATGGAACAAACATACACAGGCCCTAAGGCAGGAGCATGCTTAGCAGATCAAGGAACAACACAGAAGCCAGTATGAGGGGAGGGGAGTGAACACAAGCAAGAGGGGGAGGAGATGAAGTCAGAGAGGTAGGGGCCAGATCAGGTAGGGCCTTTGGATGTGTCTGTAAGTACAAGGAAAAGTCCATAGAGAGTTTAGCAGAGATGTGACATTATTTTGCTCAGCCTTTAGAAGTAATCACCTTAGGGACCAAGACAGAGATAAGAGTTAGAAGATTATTATAATAATCCAGGCAGGAAATGAAGGTGACTTGAACTAAGATGATAGTGGTGGAGATAATGAAATGGTATCAAATTCTAGACATATTTTAGAGATAAAACTAACAGGATTTTCAGGTAGATTAGATGTAGTGTATGAGAAGACTCCATGTTTTCCGAGCAATGGAGACACCAGTCTCTGGGGCAGACCTGAGTAGATCAGGCTGAGGGGAGGAGAAGGGGAGGAAAGATCAGAGATTGCTTTTAGAGATGAATTTAAGATGGGTTTTACATGTCCATTCTTTAAGATTAAACTAAAACAGAGTTCGAGGGAAATGTTGAGGCTAGCGTCCTTGGCATTATTTCAGTCCTTGAGACATGAGGTCACCAAAGAAGTGAGTGGAAGTAGAGCCAAGAGGAGTTTCAGGACTGAGCGTTGGAATATCCAACCCTGAAGAGGGACAATTGTTGTTTGTTTAGTGTTGTTGTCTCCAACCAACATGCTAGTTTCCTAAGGCTATAGCCCAGCCTATGTATTCCTCACTATGCACTTTGCCCAGTGAATGATCAATAAATAGTCAATAAGTGAATGAATAAATGAATGTACTAGGCAATTTTATAAACAATTTATTGTTGGTGTAGGATGTAGATGGTAGCAGCAGGCTATCACTCCTGCCATAACAAATAGAAAAAAAATAGAAGCAAAAAAACAAAAATTATATTTTAAGACATTGAAAGGCTATAGAAACAAAGTCTATGATAGTTAAATCCCAGTGAAGAAAAAGTTATTTCCAAGAAATTAGCAGTCATTTCTCTCCTTCCACCGCAATTTCACAATGGAATTAAGATAGAATAATAACAAAAAAAAAAAACTAGAAAAATCTGAAAATATGTGGAGATTAAACAACACACTTCTTAAAAATACATGGGTCAACGAATAAATCTCAAGGGAAATTTTAAAATATTTTGAACTAAATGAAAATGAAAATACAACTTATCAAAGTTTGTAAGATGCAGCAAAAGCAGCTATTAGAGGGAAATTAAATGCATATATTAAAAAAGAAGAAAAATCTAAAATTATTAATTTAAGTTTCTACCTTAGGAAACTAGAAAACAAATAGTAAATTAAACCCCAAGTAAGCAGAAGAAATAAGAACTAGAGAAGAAATCAATGAAATTGAAAACAGGAAACCGGTAGAAAAAAATCAACAAAACCAAAAGCTGATTCTTTGAAAAGGTTAATAAAACCAATAAGCCTCTAGCCAGGCTAACTAAGGAAAAAAGATAGACAACACGAATTACTACTATCAGATATTAAAGAGGGGACATCTCTACAGACCCCATGGACACCAAAAGGATAACAAAGGAATATAAAGGAGTTGTCTGTACTTTCTGTTCATTTCTCTGTAAACCTAAAAGTGCTCTAAAAAATAAGTCTATTAATTTAAAAAATAAATACCCTAAATCATGTCCTGTCAGCAGGGTTGAGAGTGAAAGGGTGGGAAAAAGCAGATTATTCTTAATGGATGGGGAATAAAGCATATGATACAAAAAGTGCTTGTGCTTGAATAATTTATTAAATGAATAAATACTGTGAAGACTCTATCTCCAGGTCACATTCTGAGGTACTGGGGAGGAAGGCTTAACACTTCAACATATGAATTTTTGTGGGACAAAATTCAACCCATAACATGAGGGAAGAAATGAAGGTCATATGGCAAGGCCGGACTTAGGTGTAACTGCATTGGCTTGGAGTAGCCTAAAGCAAAGAGGGAATGCAGCTGAGGGAAGTGAGTGGGCAGCCATGGGCTCCAGTCCTAGCTACAAGGAAATAAAGCCAATTCCTTCAGAAGACTCAGGCAGAACTCTGAGAGCTAGCCAGGGAGGAGCAAGACCAACCAACAGCTGTTCCAAGCTTCATGCCAGGTACGGGGAGGAGAGTGACTAAGTAGAGTAACATGATTAGACCTTTCAGCTGTTTCTGGCAGCAGAGTGGAAGATAGGGATAGGGTAGGGTGAGGCTGGGAGAGACAAAAGGCAGGAGAAATGTTAGAAGCTTTCATAAAAGTTTAGTTGTGGCTCAAAGTGAAAACTTCAGTGGCCCTGAAAATCCCCTGCCATAAGAAAAGGAATAGAATAAGAACTGGTGCGAGGTGGTGGGAGTGGGGGGGGCGGGGGGGTGAGGGGTGAAATGTAGAGAAAAGCAGTGACAGAGCATGAATTCGGACTGAGAAGGAAAAGTAGCAAAGCATACATCTCTCAAAAGCAATTACCCTCACCCTTCATTGCCACAGCTTTTATTCTCCCTTTGCCCCAACTCCCAACTCCGCCGCTATCTCTCAGGTTTACTCATTTGTCCTAGTCCTGTTTATGGTAAAGTTCATCCTTTTCCCTCTGATGTATTCTGCAACCTCAACTATATATCAAGTGTCTGTTTACATGGGGGTCTATTTCTAGACTCCTCATTATGTTCCATTGTCTAGATGTCTATTGGTGTTTCCGTACCACACTGACATAATTACTATAGCTCTGCATTAGTCCTTTTTCATCTCCTTTTTTAAAATTTAGTTTTAATTTTGGTTGACATGCAATCTTGTATTAGTTTCAGGTGCACAACATAGTGATTAGATGCTTATATACCTTACAAAGTGATCGACCATGATAAGTCTAGTACTGTATTAGTCTTAATATCTCATAGAGCAAGTCCTCCAACCTTCTTTATCTTTGAGAGTGCTTAGAATGTCAATGTAATTGAGTGCTTTGACCATCTTTAGCCCTTCTTACTTCCACACAAATTTTAGAATCATCTTAAGTTTCATAAAAAGTTTGGGTTTACAATGAGATACCATCTCACACCTGTTAAAATAGCTATTATCAACAGGACAAGTAATAACAAATGTTGGAGAGGATGCAGAGGAAAAGAAACTCATACACAGCTGATGGGACTGTAAATTGGTACAGCCTCTATGAAAACAGTGTGGATGTTCCTCAAAAAACTAAGTGTTAATCTATCATATGATCCAGCAATCTCTCTATTGGGTATTTACCCCAAAGACTTGAAAACATATATCTGAAAAGATATATGTACACAGATGTTCATAGCAGCATTATTCACAGTGGCCCGGACATGGAAGCAACCAAAGTGCCCTATGATAGATGGTTGGCTAAAGATGCAGTGGTACATATATACAATGGAATATTACTCAGCCATAAGAAGAGATGAAATACTACCATTTGCAACAGCATGGATGGACCTCGACATAATCATGCTAAGGAAAATAAGTCAGACAGAAAAAGATGAAAATCACATGATATTACTTATATGTGGGATATAAACCTAAAAGCAACAAAAAAACGGGACAAACAAACAGAGACTCATGGACATGGACAGTAGACTAGTGGTTACCAGAGGGTAGCAGAGGAAGGGGAGAATCAAATATATGATGGCATAAAGAAATCTAAATATGAGCAATGAATATACAATGCAGTATATGTATGACTTACTGTTGAATTGTACACTTGAAACTTACCGGATTTCATAATAATAAAAAGAAGTTTGGGTTTGATTGGGATTTTATTTATTTCATAAATCACTTTGAAGAGAATTGTCATCTTAACCATATCAAATCTTCTAATCTGTGAGTTTAGTAACTTTCTCCTTTAAAATATGTCTTCGTTAATATCAGTAATGCTTTATTTTCTTTGAAAAAGACTTACATATCATATTAGACTTATTCCTAGACATAATATCTTATGCCATCGAAAATAGTATCTTTAAGACATTTATTTTTTGTTTGTCCCTGGTGAATAAAAAGAATCAATATTTATAAGTTGAGTTTTGTATCCAGGAACCTTACTAAACTCTCCTATTAGTTCTAATAGATTATCTATAGACTCTATTGGAGTTTCATATTTTCTTCAAATAATGACAGTTTGTTTCTTACTCTGCAGTCCTCAGAATTGTATTTCTTTTCTTATTTATTGAACTGCCTAGGGCTTTTAGTAAGACATTGACTCCAGAGATAACCTAATTCAGATTCATATTTTAAAGGTGAAGCCAATGGGATTTGCTGACAGATTGTATTTAGGCTGTAAGAAGATTCAAGGTTGAGTTTGGGTTTTTAGCCTGAACATCTGGAAGAATGGCATTGCCATTTACTGCAGACAAGGCCAGAGGTTTGTTGATCATATAGTACAGGTAATTAAATGAAGAAAGACAAAAACTGACTGATTCTTATTGTTAATGAATACTCTAACAAACTTTAGCCTGGTTTTCCACTTTTGAAACAACTCGCTCTAGGAAAGATTTAGACATTTACCAGTGCTCTCAGTAGTTTCACTTCTGACTTCCTATTTAGCTACTGCCCTCTATAGGAGGTTTGTCTAAATATAAGCTGTGCCCTCTGATTCAAATCCAACCAAAAAATAGGGAATAATTTTTCCCTCTGGCCTCAAGCTTTCCTGTTTCCACTACACATGCATGCGCACATGTGCGCACACACACACACACACACACACACACAGATACACAAACACACACACACACACACACCCCTACCTATCTTGTTTTGCCATTTTTCTCCAGGTCAGATAACTATAAGAGAATCTTCCACCCAGGAAACTTGGTCCCTGCAATGCACTCACAAGTGGCTTGTCTAAAAGAATGTTCTAGAGAGGCCAGCTGCATTTCCGTCAGGTTCTTATCCTAAGAACAATGAAGAAACAATGAAGGGGGAATCCCTGCAGAAGAGATCTTTGGTCATACAAAAAGGCCTAGTTGTCCTAACTGGAACCCAATTTGACTATCCTTTATCAACAAGGCATTAGTAAAGGCTTAGGTGTCCTTGCACAAAGAAGCAAGACTGTGAAACGCCAGCACATTCAACAATCCAAACCACTGAATTCCCTGATGTTTATTCAACACACCTGCAGGTTATCCCATTCTGGTCAGACAGGCTGCTCTCACCTTTTCCACATCTCATCTACCCAGTCTCAAGAATGTAAGCTCCAAAAAGGCAGCGACCTTGTCCTCTAAACCTCTCTGTCCTCAGTGTCCAAAACAGTGCCTCTCATATAATAGGCACACAAAGTTTTAGGAACTGACATTTTAAAGGCTTTTTTTAAAATTACCGGAGTTAAATTTTCTTTTATTGTAACTGAAAATCAATATTGTTCAAAACAGGTGAGTCAAGAAGCTGCATGGAGGTAAATATCAGAAGAGCTGCTGGAGTTAAAAACTTTTTGTCCCTAGGAAATGAAAATCCAGTAGGAAGAGGAGTGATGTTTTTTAAACACAGTTTTTACCACTTTCATTTCTAAGTTATTTGAAATTGCTTTGATTTTCTACTTTACGTGTTTATATACATTCACAACATCCTATTCATTCTGTGTATAACCTGCCTTTGTTATCTATATGTACACACATTAGTATTAATATAGTTATTTGCAATTATAGCTATGTATTTTATTGTAAGCCTTTTTTTCATTAAAGTACTCTATCCGTCATTATACAGCTTTTCATGTTTCTACACTCTTCCTCTTTATCGTGTTAATGGCTGCATGTGGTTCCAACGTGGTATTGTGCCATGATTTAGCTAAATACCCTAACATAAAACATTCAGGGTTGTTTTCATTTTTCCGTTAAAAAGATGCAGCAATGAAGGCTTGGAGGCACGTGGTCTTGTTAGTTTCGCTTCTTTTAATCATATCGTTGAACCATATCCTGAGGTTCCATCTAGGTATCCCTGAATCAGACTAGGAACCGAGAGCGACCAGCGCGCGCCAGCGTGACCCGCCCCCGGGATGCCGCGCGGCCCGCGGGGTCGGACCCGGCAGGGCGGAGCGCGTCCCCGCCCGGCGCCGCGTCACCGACGTCCCGCCGGCCTAAGAGCGGCGCGCAGCCCTCGAGGAGCGGCTCCTGCGCGCTGGCGGTGCGGAACGAGGAAGCGCGGAAGCTGGCGCGCGGGCCATGGCTGCCTGGGCGGGGGCCGAGCTCTCCGCGCTGACTCCGCTGCGCGCTGTGTGGCTCACGCTGGCCGTCGCCTTCCTGCTATCCCTGCTGCTGCAGCTCGTGCCGCCTGGCCTGCTCCCCAGCTCCGCGCTCTTCCAGGACCTGATCCGCTATGGAAAAACTAAGAGCGAGGCGTCACTGCGCCCGGCCGTCTACCAGAGCTTTGATGTCCCCAAGAGGTAACCGCACCGGGGCCGCGAGTCCGGGCCGCCAAGGTGCGGAGAGTCCGGGACTCCAGGCTCGCGCAGCCGGCAGAGGGCAGCAGAGGCGGGCGCGGGGCTGGCGCTGGTCCGGCGAGTCGGCCAGGCGTGTGCTCCCACGCCGCGCCGCCGGGGCCTGGCACCGAGCGCTGCCTGCGCTCTCTTCGTGGCCCTGGGAGTGGACTGTCCTGCGAGTCCGCCAACACAGAAGTGCCGAGCCGCGCGCCCTACGCAGGGCGCAGGGACGTGAACTTGCGGCCGCGAGCAGTCTTTCCCTCAGGGAAAATGGCAGCGTTTCCGAATTTAGGCCTGGTCTCCTGGCAGCAAATTAGGCTCCTTTGCCCCCAAATTCTCCTCTTTCCCCTCCCCTGCACTCCTGAGGTTCATAATCAAACTTAAAGTCGTAAGAATTCACTAGAAATGAAGGCAGGTCCGCCCTTTACACCTCTGTTTTCCCTGTTTCTCTCCCCGACCCTCGAAAGGCGAGATGCTGGTCTCCACACTTGGCAACACCACCGTCCACTACACTGACCCTCCGCAGGTTTCCCCGGAGAAAATTGCCCATGATGGCACATGTAAGGCAAGCCTGAGCTCGCAGCTCCATTTGACTTTTAACATATTTCATAACCAGAATCAACAAAGATTAAATCATTAGGGCGTATAGAAGTCTTTCAGAAATTTTGAGACTTGATATAATTTGGATTTTTTTTTTTTACTTTGAATTCAGAGTATAGCTAATAAGAGTCAGCTGAACACTTCTAGATGGTAGGCATATAACGGTGGCTTTTCTACCTTTAACATGCATCTTAAGTTGGCATTTAGGAAGGAATCTGAAGTAATGTTATATGGTTTCTGATGTATTAAAACACCTGGGTTGTCGCTTAAACCTCACATAGGCAATGTCCCAGTCCCGAAGACAAGAAAGGAGCTAAGTATAATTTTTCTGCAACGAGGATAATCCCCTACTTTTGACTGTTGGAAAAAGACTGAGCAGGTGTTACACTGAGAAGAGAGAAATAGGTCATTCTGAGGAAGGGTAAATGGAATGAGGCCCTGGGAAAAAGCAGAATTATTCAAGATGAATTGGTTAAAAATCCTAATTCTTAGAGTGTATTTCTAAGCAAAAAATACCTGTCATCCTTTTTTAAAATCACATTTCATTGCAATTTGTCTTCTCTACTTTATGCCAGGGATATTCCTGGGTTGTTATTTTTTAATGTTATACAATGAAGGAAAAAAAAATTGTTTCTTAGCATGAATTCTAACAATTTCTTTTCTGAATTTTGAAAAAGGTACTAGCATCCATGAATTAAAGGACACATTTCAAGTCATTCCCTGCACTTACCTACTGCTGTTACTACTCAAGTCCTCCATTATAACAGCCAAGAAACACACTTGCCACCTTTCCTATATTTATTACTGCAACAATTGTTACTCTTTGGGCTTCTTGTAATTTCTACTATACTGTGAAATAATTTAGGCCTTTTTTTTCTTCGAGAATTCTAGAGTGAAACTTCTCATGGTACTTTGTTTTAGTACATTTCTTTTAGTATTGGGGAAGATATAGCAAATCCAAGTCAGTAATGAAAGGCAAAAATGCTTCTTAAAAGTAAAAATAAATCTATAATTTTTACACTTAGAAATAGGCAGCTGTAAATCCCATTTCTGCACCTAAAAACAGTACTTAGATAATTTTGTTCAGAATTTTTTTTTCCCCCTAAGGAGGCAAGCAAGAACAAAACCTTAAATCAGTTTGTGGAATGTATGTTTGATTCCATTACCCCTGTCTGGTAGGTTTTTTTAAATTAGGAGATGATTGCTTTTCTTGTTTTCTTTTTGGTTCTTAGAGTTTTGATATCCCAGAAAGTCTGAATAAATATGTAACCTCAACCAAGAGTCACAATGCTCTTGATTTTCATTAAATATGTGGAAGTACTTCTCCTTTTTCTAAAATTTGAAAATAGTATGAAAACACTGCAGTTGACTTGAACACTAGAGACAAAGAGAGCCATCCATACTTTCCCCACTAGATTCCATGGGTCCTAACTAGAGTTCCAAAGGATCCATTGAGGGCAAACTTGGATTGGAAAAAATTACATTTTTATTTCACAAATGTCTGGTTACAATTCACCATTTCCTTAATGAGTGTAGTTAAAAGACTACAGTGGAATTAGTGGTACCTGCAATTTTGTGACAGTTTTTTTATATTACACATTAAAAATATTGTAAACTGCAAAACATCATTTTAATCACCAGAAGAGTATTGTAATTATTCCCAACTGAGATCTTGTTATTTGATACATTAATTAAGAAGCATATATATTACTATATCACAAATTTGGATTTTAGTAATTGTGTTACCTATATTTCAACACATTGGTTTCTTTTGTAATACCTACCTATTTTAAGCTTATGATAACATTTTGAGAAGGGGCCTATAGCCTTCACCATACTGCTAAAGGAGTCCATGGAAGATAAAATGTTAAGAATCCCTGCTCTAGACTACACGTTTTCCATACATTTACATTTGTATGTTTGTTACCATATCCTGACTCAATGCCTGACAAATAATAAGGTCCTTGATCAAACATACTTGAGCCACTTGGTTAGCTTTAGGCTTTGTATAAATTGATACACGTGATGTAGGGCCAGAAAAGCAGGTTCAGGCAAGTCTCGATTGCATGAGTAGGAGCGTAGCAATGTGATTTTAACTTAAAGTCATCAGGGCTGAGTCTGGAGCTAAATGATGCCACTTACTGTGTGACCTTGGATATGTAACTTAACCTTTCTGAGCCTCAGTTTTCTCATTTGCCATGTGAATATAACCACATAAATTTTACAGGATTGTGAAGATGAAAAGAATTAATCTTTCAATAAACTGGTCTCCCCACTAGACTAATCTCTACCTAGTTTCCAGAGGGATTTTTTTTTTTAACTGGAAGAGTAAAATGAATGAGCAATGCTCCTTTTTTTAATTGTAGTGGAATATACATGACATAAAATTTCCATTTTAACTCATTTTGAGGGTATGGCTCAGTGGCTTTAAATACATTCACATTTTCGTGCAACCATCACCACTATGTTTCCAGAACTGTTCTATCAGCCAGAGGGATTCTTAAAACAAAGTATTGCTTCAAGTCATTCTGCTCAAATGACTTCCCTTCATATTTATTAAATAAAAATCAATTACAAGACCCTGTAGCACCACCCATCCCCCTCCCTCCCTCTTCTCCCTCTCCACCTAGTGTCCTGTATTGTACTTCAGCACCTTTGCGGTTGTCATTTCCTCTGCCTAGAAAATTCTTTCCCTCAAATTCACAAAGGTTACTCATTCTAACCAAAAGTTACTTCAAGAGAGGCCATAAGTGCTCAGTAAATATCTGTGAAGAAATAAGTAAAGTGGCTGGCCCAGAAGTTGCTCTTCAGAAGCCAGCTCCCCTCCTTTTCCATAGGAACCCATAGAGCAAGTTCCTGCTGACATTCTGCTCTACTCCTGCCACTCAGCCCAGACCTGGGCGCAGGTCTCCAAAGCATGACTTAAGAAAGACCCTGGAAGGCAACCAAAGGCCAGGGCCTATGGGGTGGAGAGGGGCTGTGGAATTGATACTGATGCATGAAGTTTTGAGGAGACTAAGCTCTTGAGCCTGGAGATCAGAATCGAGAATAACAAACAGGATGGCTCAGAGGGGCAGATCCAGTGATGGAATCTGTAACAATAGTCAGGAGAATTAAATGGGTTGCTACGGAATGATCACATTAGATCAGTGTTCATCAGACTGGGTTGTTGGCATGGTCTGGGGGAGCTGTGGGTTCTGATACAAGAATATTCTGATTATCTGGAAGAGGAGTTACTAAGTTTATGTGTACTTCTCCTGACTCCAAGTCGTCTTACTTTGTCACAGTCCAATGAGACAGAGGGATGAGGCTTAATATAAACATGCTACACTGAAGACCAGAGAAGGCCAGATGACCTCCAGGCACCCTGCAGAGTCAGAATGACCTTAAATTAGTCTGAGAGAAAAACGTAAATGGACCTCATAAAAGCCTGTTGTAGGCCCTTGTGCCATATTAAGTGATTTCCTTTCAGCAAACCAACATCACCTTTTACATTGCTATTTGTAACTGTTAATTGCAAAACAGGCATTATGTACTTGGAAATACAGTGAGAGCTGTAACCATCAGGAATTGATGTATAGTTTTATGAGTTAATATTTGTCATCTAAGTCATTTAGGTCAACACAATTTAGAAAAACAATCAGAAGACCTCTAAGGTTTCTTACAGCCTCAGCTGAGAGCCTGTAATTGTGCAAGTCTTAGGGAAGTTATATGGGTATTACAGCAATATTGTTCAGGGATTTAGAAATCTTTCACAGATTTGGCTTCTGTTAGCACTGTCTAGGTTCTCTTTGCAGGAGCCCGTGGCCCTCTGTTGTGAAACTTGACCACAATAGTTACCCAGAGATAAAAGAGAAATTGCTAATTGACCCTAGTCTAACTTTAAGAGGATCAGTTGTATTCTTAACCTCAGAGGGGCCTCCTTTTCCTGTGAGTTTAACAGATCTCATCATTTGAAAGGAAAATTTTAAATTTGGAACAGCTGTAGGATTCAGGTTCTATTAAAAAGCAAAACTACTTTGGGAATGGGGGAAGAGAAGAAGGAAACTAAAAATAGTCTTCCTGCATAGTAAAGTGGCTCTGCTCTGATTATTGCCTAACTTGTTCTCCCTTTGCAGGTATTTTTCTCACTTCTATATCGTCTCAGTGCTGTGGAATGGCTTCCTGCTTTGGTGCCTTACTCGGTCTCTGTTTCTGGGAGTGCCTTTTCCAAATTGGCTTCACGCTTTACTCAGAATTCTTGGGACTGCACAATTCCGAGGTAACAACTCTCCTGACTAATCACAACCATTGCTTCCTGTTCCTGTCCTTCCTTCCTGTAGGGAACTGTTCTTGGTATAGTTGTTCCACCTCAGAGAGAACTGGCAAGTGGAAGGTGAGGGCAACAGAGTTCTTCATGGTTCATAGCCATCCCAACGAGATGTCCCCAGGGCCTTCATTGAGATCATGGCAGAGTTAAGATTTAGCTCTTGGTCCCTGACTTTTTAAGTGAGTGCTGGGTTGTGTATAGGACAGGTTATTCTCCCTCTGGTATTTCTCATACTGTTGAAAAATTTATATAGAAATCTTTAAAAGGGGGAAAGCTTTTAAGATCCCTTGGGCTTGCCTTGAAACAATGATCATTTATATAGTCCAACCAAAACCATGTCTCAGAACTCCAGAAATTTGATAGAAAATTACTTTTAGATCACTGGTTAAAGATGTTTGTTATGTCAGAAGGCTTTGGTTATATAATAAAATTGACTGTAGTTGTCGACCGGATGATTACAAAGTAGCCATTAAATTTACTTCAGATAAAGAAGAATTTTAAAATAAGGAATTGAAGGTTAAAGCAGAAGCGGCCTCAAGTAATGTCAGGCAGCAAGTGAGGGACAGAATTAGAAACAAATTGTTCTCGTACTATCTCTGTCCTTTGTTTCAGCAGCTGATAGAAGTCAGAGTGGGCTTACCCCTGGGAGGGTGTGGGGAGGAGAGGGGCAGTGCCTAGAAGGGAACACAAGGGGTACTGGTCATGTTCTGTGTCTGGATCTGGGTGCTAGTTATATGGATGGGGTGGGTTGGTTTGTAAAAATTTATTAAATTGTATACTTACTGTATCCTAATATGTGTATGTGTATGTATGATATCTACTTTTTAAAAATCTAGGTTTTATGTCATTTTAAAAACTAGCATTTCTTCTGACTTCTTTTGCATAAGAGGCAGGTAGAAAGATAGATCTCAAAGCTCACTATCTCCTAAAAGTATAATTTCTTTTTTTTTTTTTTAATATAGAAAGGAATGCATAGTTGTTTCTGTCTTCATTCCTGTCCTCCTTTCTGCCTCTGTGGGTGCCTGTGTCTCTTCTCATCCATGATCCCATGGATCTCACCAAGTGGGGTTGCTCAGGCATCATCCAGGAACTCTTCCTGACCATCCCCATTATTATTAGTGCCAGGGCTCAGAGACCTGCAGACCCTGGTTTCTGAGTGCACAGACCCTTCATGATGCTGTCTGTCCATGCAACCTAGAAGGCTTTCACATGGCAGAGCAGAGTCAAGAGATGTTTGTCCTAGCTCTGTCACTAGCTTAACTGTGTAACTTGAGCCAAATTCCTTGACTTCACTTGGCCCACTTTCTCATTGATAAAAAATGGAAAGTGTTAGACCGGATGAGTTTTAGGGCCCTTTCCTAGCTCTCATCTTGTTTAATGCCATGTTTAACAATAAGGGAAAACATAACTGGATTAATTCCGGAAGGAGAAATCTGAATGTGTTGCTTTCTGAATTGTAGGGGGTGAGCTGGCGCTGTCTGCAGCCTTGGTATTAGTGTTTCTATGGCTACACAGCTTGCGAAGGCTCTTCGAGTGCTTCTATGTCAGTGTCTTCTCCAGTGCCATGATTCACATCGTGCAGTACTGTTTTGGACTTGTCTACTATGTCCTCGTCGGCCTAACTGTGCTGAGCCAAGTGCCAATGGATGGTAGGAATGGTGAGTGGTCCCTGGGCTCTGTCAGCTGAATCACTGGATGGAAGCACGTGATACTCTTCAGGCAAAGTACCCCACCATCTGTTACGGAAGTTTGACAGTAGGATACCTGTCCAGTCCCCTTTGCATTTGAGGATTTTGGACTCTAATAGTTTTAAAATGTCAATATGTACATTAACCTTGACCGCTAAAACCCGAAGATGCCAGCATGAGCAGATGCCTTCAGTGGAAATGGTAAAGTGCAAAGTATTCAGGAGGCTCGGTTTAAGGATGAAGAAACCAGATATGAGGTTTCTCTCAGAGGGAAGTAAATGAACTAATGTGGGATAAGCCTGGAGAGAAAGAGGGAGTGTGGTCAAGAGATGTATGAGGAGCAGGGGACACCTAAGAACAAGAGAAAGATTCAGCAAAGAAAGTTGCTTCACCAAAGCATCAATCATTCTGGGGTGTTTGTGTGGGAGGCTGAGGGGGAAGCTGGGGTCGGGGAAGTGTGGTCAAGATTTAATCATAGAAAACCAGAGGAGGGGTAGGTGATGTTGACTCATGGTGAATAGTTGTGATTTGAAGAGGGAGGAAGGAGCCATTTTGTTGCCATTATAACGAAGCTTTTCTTCAAGTGAGGCAGCCTGAGAGAGAGGACAAAAGAGTACTGTGGCAAATCAAAACTGTGTCTTTACAGTTCTGAGCTCTTACTAACCTGGAGGAGAGAACCCAAATCTTGACCTTTGTTTAAGAGGAAAAAATGAAGTGGTTTGTTTTTTTTGTTTTGTTTTGTTTTGTTTTGTTTTGGCAGGGGGTTGAATATCTAACATATATGACCATCATTTAGGTAAAAACAGTGAATGCTTATTATAAAGAAGCCATTTTAGGTGAGTGAAAGGAGTTTTCAGGGCTGAGGTTAACTTCATCTTGCAGCCTTGGTATCCATCAGCCCAGACACTGTAGGGTAGATCTTTGATGACTGTTTTATCCAAGTCCAAGGCTTCATGTTTCCTAAAGCTGCCCTTGCCATCCTCATAAATTGAGAGCAAAGTCTAGACATTTCCAGTCCTCAGTGAGAGAGCTTTCTCCTTGGGCTTGGTTTCAGTATCAGTGCCCCTTGAACGTCTTCTCTGTCTTGCTTTAGTACAACTCAAGGCCTCTATGACTTGAGGAATGATTTTCAAGTATATCTTTCTCAATTCATGAATTATTTATTGGCCATTCAGTTAGCATCTCTTCATCTAATTCCTCTGAATTTAAGTCTGTTGTTCTTCCCTGAGCTTTCTGCAGTGGCATTTGTGTGCAGCCCTGTACCATGGGTCAAGCTGGCATTCTTGGTTGAATGGTATGGGTTTTCCATCCAAAGGAGCTTTTCTAAGCACTTTGGTAACCCACCAGCTTTCAGTCTGTTAGTTTCCATCGGCATTACATTATCTCTTCTGGAGTTTTCTGTGCTGCTTGGACCTCATCCTTCAAGAGCTCATCTGTGGTCATTTGAGACAATATGGAGAGAATGAGTTTTAGGACTTCATTGAGAGAGAATACACTGAAGCATTTTGCCAGCTGTAGGATTTGATAGAAATGGGTTTGGGAATCAGATGGGCCTGAGTTTGACTTCCTGCTTATTTATCCTCTCCAAGCTTCAGAACCTTCATCTATAATTAGGGACATACAGTTATTCCAGAGGGTTCTTCTGAAAGTGAAAAGAAATAATATCTGTAAACTACCCAGGTCTTCACATCTCCTTGTCTTCAAAGTCTAGAGAATCTCCCTCAGTCACTTGCCATTACACTGTTCTGTTTCCTCAGGGTATCATCTCTACCCAAAATTTTCTGGGTTATTGATTGATTTACTCATTTGTGTCAGTTTTTTTGCCACTAGAATGTGAGTCTGTGAAGACTGGGATCTTGTTTGACATATTCATAGCTTTATGCCTCATGCCTGCAGCAGTGCTAGGCTTAGTAGACACCCAGTAAGTAACGAGTGAATAAATGGATAATTAAATACTACACAAATTAGACTCTCAGTAAGTATGAGCCTTCCACCTGCCTCCCCTTTCCTGCATCATAATTTCAACCTTCTTTTACATTGTTTTCCCTCACAGATAATTTTTCTACGTTTAGAGTAGGTGACTTGGTAGTGATGTTAACTTCCAGATACTTGCTTCAACTTTTAATCTTATAGTGACTTGTTCTTAAAGCTCTTTTGATTTAAATCTGTATTTTTCACTTTTTGCTTAGTTTTGATTTATAAAAAAATAACCTTTTAGTTAAATGGCTAAACCTAGTAAATACTAAAAGACTAGTAGATCATTTATATAGAGTGAGTTTTTAAATAAATTAACACAGATAGACTTTGCTGGACTCTCATTAAGTATTAGTTATAATCAACTGAGTCCTACTTCCACGTACCCATATGGAATAGTATGATCCTTGCTTCTCTTACCTCAGTCAGCTTCAGAGGGGCTCCCTCTTGGCTCCAGAGCCTCAGGCTCTTTCGTGTTGTCAATGGACAACTTTGTTTCCTTAGTCCAGTCCCTGATGTTTCCTGCTGATGATAGAGAAGTCCTTAATTAGCTTTTCTGATACCAGTTTTTAAAAGACTTGCATTCTTCTTTTCTTCCTGATAGCTGGAGAAGAAAGAAGAAAATGATACTTTGAGTGTTTCTTCTCTTAAAACTAAATCTCTAATCAGAAAAGGACACTGTTCTTCATCTGGAAGTTCATGTTTCTCCTCTTTTTGAAAAGCCCCATTCTTAGTCTTTACTTCCAGAGGTTGTCTTCATTGGCTGGAGCCAATTAACTCAGTCAGCATTCTTCCTTACAGTGGCTTAGGATAGTGGCTCAGGGAGAGATTTCAGTGTTCTCCTGACAATAGAATGTAAGAAAGAAGACATAAAATAAGGCTTAGAAATAGGAGTGCAAAGTTGTCTCACTACACAGGAGTGTATCACAAGGGCAGGAGACAAAGCTAAACTCTGTCCTTAAAGCCTTTGAAGAAGGAGCAAGAGACTGTATCTTACGGAATTCTCTGCCAGTGTCCATTGAAGCTGCCCCTGGCGGAGGAACGAATCTGCATAGTGTTCCCCTCTCTGTACTTGAGAAGTTCTGTCAGGATAATTTTCTAGCCATGAGGAACAGAATAAGTAGATAATTGTGTTCTACTAACTATGTGATTTTTTAATTCCCTGAACCTCTGAAAGTTTGCAGCATCGGCTAATAATTCGTATTTCTGTAGTCTATGTGATAGGGGAAAATCTCTTGATGCAAGCTCGATGGTTCCATATCCTCGGAATGATGATGTTCATCTGGTCATCTGTCCATCAGTATAAGAGCCATGTCATTCTTGGCAATCTCAGAAAAAACAAAGCAGGTGAGATATCTTTTAGAGCCATGGCCTGTGGATTTTGACCCTCAGTTTTCCACATTTCTCATTCTTTCCTGCACTAGTTGACTGATCTATCAAATATTCATTTTTGACAGAACACCTCTCTGGGTCTTGATCTCCCCATCTGTGAAATGAGAGGATTATACTGAAAGATCTCTCTGGCCCTGATATTTATGATTCTATTCTGTGCCTGCATTTTGTGGCCTGTATTGCATTTATCTGTCTAAGCAGCATGTGAGCACTGGTATTTCCATGCTGAGTTAGTATCATTCCAAGCCAAAGGAAAAAACTTGACTTTTTAGTTAGCGTGTGTTGACTTATCACAGGTACAGTTTTTATTAGCCTTTTTGAAGTATTAAAAATGGAATAGTATTATTCATCATTTATCGAGTGCTTATTTTGTGCCACGCGCTATTCTGAGTACTTTGCATAAAACTTCACAGTACTCGAGGGGGATACAGTCTTATCTTCATTTTACAGATGAGGAAACTGAGGCACAGAGAGGTTAAGCAACTTACCTGAAGTTATACAGATGGTAAGTGAAAGAGTCAGGATTTGAACTCAGACAGTCTCATTCTGGAATCCAAGCTCTTAATTTCTAGCTTGGAGGATTGTTAAAGAAACTGGCTTTCCTTTTGTGCTTATTTATAGCTAATGGTGTAACCTAAGCATGTGATTTTTTTAAATACATTGTAGATTGACAGTGGAAGTATGACAGAAGGTGGTTTGCACACAGGTCTGTCATATTCTTTTCTAAATAAGAGTTTTTGTAAATGATTTGGGGAGTGATGTAAAACTTTCTTTTTGCAGCTTCAGATGTTCAGAAGTTGTTTTTTTGTTTTTTTGTTTTTCCATTTTAGGAGTGATCATTCACTGTAACCACCGGATCCCTTTTGGAGACTGGTTTGAATATGTTTCTTCCCCTAACTACTTAGCAGAGCTGATGATCTACATTTCCATGGCTGTCACCTTTGGATTCCACAACTTAACTTGGTGGCTAGTGGTGACATATGTCTTCTTCAGCCAGGCCCTGTCTGCTTTCCTCAGCCACAGATTTTACCAAAGCAAATTTGTCTCCTACCCGAAGCATAGGAAAGCTTTCCTGCCATTTCTGTTTTAAGATGACCTGAGTTCTAAAGAATTCAAGCCAGGTGACAGGTTCAATTCCTATGGATAGTGAAGTCTAGAGACCAAAGTGCAATTTCTGCAGAACTGTTTGAAACTCTCTGTTCCATTTTTATACCCAAAAGTCTTCACTGAATGAGCAAAGCAGTACCCCTCAAGAAAATGAATCTTCAAAAATTAACTACTTCTGGAAGACCTGGGAGTGCCTTGTCTGATTTCTGAGATGGTTATAAAATCAACCAACTGCTAAAAAGTAAATGAGACTTTGCCAAGCTGGTTCAAAAGCATACTAACCAAGAATATGCAAACATCTTCAAACAAGATACATATATACAAAGGAAGATATAAGATCATCTGTGGCTTTGTTTTCCTTAAGGATAAATTAACTGGACTACGTAATAAGCAATATTGTAAGCGCTCAGTAACTTTGTTGCATTTCAATAAAAGCAGAATAGCCTTTGAAAATAAATATATAATTTCACAACACAGGATTCATGGAATAATGAATTTGTTGGAGTTAACTTATACTTTCACATATTACTGCAAAGATGTCCAATTAACGTAACCTTCAGTAATAATTTCCACTTAACACCCCCTCAAATCAGCCCAACAGAAAGTTGGAAACCTCTTTTATTTAAGGTACTTATTTCAAGGAAGTACCTTAAAAGTGAAAGCATCTGAAAATAAAGTATTTTATATTCATTCATAAAAATGTCTTTGTGAATGGAACTGACTGACACTCTGGATTGGACAGTGCTGTAGCCTCATTCATATGCAGTTATTCGGATTGGTTTAATGTCTGCCTGAGTTTATTTTTAATGCCTACAGCACCTGGTCTTCCTAGATGGTATCCCATCCAAGTACTAAACAGGCCCGACCCTGCTTAGCTTTCAGGATCAGATGGGATCAGGCTTGTTCAGGGTGGTATGGCTATAGGACCTGAGTTTAACTAATAGAATGAATCTGAAGCTATTTAGGAATAAAGTTTATGCTTAAAATAGCTTATGTTAAAGAAAATAGCCGTGATTAAATCAAAGGAAAATAAATGTATGATGTGAAATAAAAACAAAAACTTGAAAAATAATAATAAGCCTGAGCAATGCAGTAAAACTTCATATTCATGCGACATAAGATTTTACTGGCTTATTGACTGAGGTATTTATTCCTGTTATGCGGATATCATAGTCTAGGTACTAAAATTTTGTGCTAATACGTATCTTGGTGTGGAGGAAAGAAACTCATTATTAACCAAACATATCAAATGCACAGTCTAAGAATATCCTCCTCTCCCTCACCCATGAAACAGTAAATCGAAACTGGTAAACTGAGATTCTTTTTAATTTTAATATGTGCATGTCAAAGTATATTCTTAAGGTCTTAAAATAATTCTCCTATAGCATTTCCCCTCCCATCAATCAAATACTTCAGTCAGTTGTTCAGTCTATTCAGATAAATGACTTATTTATTTCATTTATCATTTAGATTTGCCATCATCAGGACCTGGACTCAGGAACCAAACTTTCTACACTGGAAATGTAAAGCATGTTGCAATTTGGTCCAGATTCCCACACAAACGGCATGAATAATTTTTAATAACAAATTACTTGAGGGAAAAAATATTTTGTTTTCACATGCCATTTTATACCTAGGTTAGACTAGGAATTTGATGATCATTGTACTTTTAGGTAAAATAATGAGTATCCCTGTGAAGAACCTACGTTATCAGCGTCTATGAGAAAGCATTCCCAGGCCTCACTATCCTGGCCATCCCTTGCATATTCTTCCAAGTCCCTTACTTTCCCTTTCCTGCCCAAACATTGCATTTCTAGGTAAAGATAAAAGAGGAAGTCATGATGTCCTCAGAGGGGTTCAGAACTATGTAGGAATTCAGAACAATGTAGCTTGGTCTTTAATGAAAGCTTAGCCATGGAGAATAATTGAGAATGGTGCTGTGGTTGCAAGATCACAATCAGCATTGCTCTTTGTGTCAATGAAAATTTTCCACATGCCTAAAGGGGGTACACCATAGAGAGTTGGCAAATTGTTCACATGGGTAATCCAGAAATTACTTGGGGATGGAGAGCTTTGTTGAATAGCCTCATTTCGTTCTGTTGCAATTAAATTAGGGGAAATGATACTGAACTACCTCCTGACAGCATTTACTGGGTTAACTACTGACTAAAAGTATGCGGAAAATAGCCTTTGTCGTGTCCTAGTTGTGACTCATGCCCTGTGCTAACATTTGCTTTCAGTGAGCATGGATGGTTTTGTCTCTACAAAAATGATCTGTATTACATTTTCAATTCAATGAGTGGTTATTGCCAGAATTTCTACCAAAAAAAAGAAGCCTTTGCAGATATTTTTATATGAAGCTTAATAGATAGTTTAAGGAGACTATAAATATTTGCATAACTAAAGGTACCTAAAAACCCAAGGACCATTGATAAGTAATGTATCCCAAAGTGAAATGATGCATTAAAGAAGAGCTTCAAACAGCAAATGAGCAAGTAGAAATTGTTTTACACCTATGTAAGCAATTTCTGCCAACTTTCACATATATGTCTTATGTTAATCTAACCTTGTAAGATTTTTTTTTGATAAATGAAAAAAATTGTGGTGGCAGTGATCCATAAATAATTCTTGTGACCCATATTCATTTTTCTCAAATACCAATGATTTAGAAAGCTATGTATTGGTTTGGGGAAAGCAAAATTTAATTATCCAAAGTAAACTATTATTAAGAACTACTCTATGTATTTAATTGAGAAAGTATAATTGTGTTTCTTCCTTCAAAAAGTCTGAATATTTGAAGCACAAAAGAACACAAGGGACTTTTCAGCAAAAAAACAAATCTGCCTGCCGAGTCTAGCCCTCTGGGTAAAATCTTATAGCACATGTGCAGTTTTAATCAGGGCTCCCTGGTTTACACAGCACCTTTGTGTGAATTAAAAAAAGGCATCTCTAGGAACAGCCCCCGCATAGCAGGGCATGAAACTATGGGCACAAAGGGCAGTGATGGGGCTGTAGCTAAATGAGCAGAGCTCAGGCTGGATCTCAACCCCATCTACCGTTCAGCCTGGTGTTCTTTGTGCAGTACACGAACTATGCAACCTTCCATAGAGACTCCCCTGCTCATTATGATGCCTGTCTGTCTGCAGATTCTGTTCACTCTTGAAAACAAACAAGACTTGATTTCATCTCATTGAGAAAGACCATAAGAATAAAACTAGGAGAAGGGGAAAGAAAGCACTCCGTGCAAAACAGCTGTTATTCCATGCACTAAAAGGAGACTTTGGTGGTTAACAGGTAAGTGACAAACAATAGAATGTTTGGATGCTAGAATGGTGGCTCCAAATAGGGACAATATTTTGCTTCCTTTCTGACTACCAGCTCCTATGTTTCCAGCTCATTGTTCTCATATTGCAACTCCAATAGTCTTGTGCCCCTTCTGAGATTTCCAATCTCTTGACCTCATGGCATTTTTATTGTCCTTTGCTTCTAATAAGTTTTATCTTTTTCCCCTGCTTAAATTCCAGGTAAATCACTTAATCATGCCTTTGTATAAATCCTCAACTCTCTTGCCTCCTTACATTGCTTTTTCCTACTGTTTTAGCACAGCCACAACTCTGGTTAAATTCAGTTCTCTCCTTCATGTTTGCACCTAAGCAACTGAACTATGGCTGCAGAAACAGAATCTACTGAAGCCTACTTCAAGTGGTCTTTACTGCTACAGTCATACTAAAATCCCCTAGTCATTTCACTTTCCCACTTTGCTATGTTACATCTTCTAGTCCTCAAGAAATGAAGATATTATAAGAGAACTTCCACAGGTTACCACCTCCACCTCCACCTCCACCCCCACCCATGTAAGCATCTGTGCCCATATACACTACTTTCCCTCATTACTCTTGTTGAAGGATACTTTAAAAAAATTTATGGAGTAACATTGGTTAATGACATTATATATATTTTAGGCTGACAATTTTATAATTCAAAGCTGTATACTCTTATCATGTGTTCACTGATGACCTAAAGTCTAGTTTCCTTCCATAACCATATGTTTGACCCCCTTTACCCTCTTCATCCTTCCTCCTGCTCCCTGCCCCTTATAGATATGAGTTTATTTGTTTTTTGCTTTCAGTTTTACATCCCAGTTAGTGAAATCATATAGTTCTTGTCTTTTTCCATCTGACTTATTTTACTTATAATACTTTCAAGAAGCATTCATGTTGTTACAAATGGCAGTATTTTATCTTTTTTATGGCTAATACTCCACTGTATATATGTACTACATCTTTATTGAATCATCTATTGAAGGACACTTAGATTGTTTCCATGTCTTAGCTATTGTATAATGCTGCAATGAACATGGGGGTACAAATATCTTTATAAGAAAGTGCTTTCAAATTTTGGGGGTAGATACCCAGAAGAGGAATTTCTGGGTCATATGGTAGCTCTATTTTTAATTTTTTGAGGAACCTCCATACTTTTTTTCATAGCTGCTATACCAATTTACATTCCTGCCAACAGTGTATGAGGTATTTCCCTTTTCTCCGCATCCTATCAAACACTTGGTATTTCTTGTCTCACTGGTAATAGCCATTTCAACAGGTGTGAAGCAGTATTTCATTGTGCTTTTGATTTGATTTACCATATAGCCAGTGGTGTTGAGCATTTTCATATATATGTTGACCACCTATATGTTTTCCAGGGAAAAGTGTCTATTCAGTTCTTCTGCTCATTTTTTATTGGATTGTTTAGAGTTTTTTCATTGTTAGTTGGATGAATTCTTTATATATTTTGGATATTAACTTCTCATCAGAGGTATCATTTGAAAATAGCTTTTTCAATTTGATTGGTTACCTTTTTGTTTGGTCAATGATTTCTTTTGCTGTGCAGAAGTTTATGTTGCCCGTTTATGTGTGGGTCTATTTCTGGGCTCTCAATTACGTTTCACTGGTGTGTATGTCTGCTTTTCTGCCAGTATAATACTGTTTTGATTACTGTAGCTTTGTAGTATTGTTTGAAGCACGGAATATGATATCTCTGGCTTTGCTCTTTTTTCTCAGGATTGCTTTAGCAATTCAGGGTATTTTGGGTTTCTATACAAGTCTGAGGGTTTTTTGTTCTATTTCTGTGAAAAATGCCATTGGGATTTTGATAGGGATTGTATTAAATCTGTATGTTGCTTTAGGTGATATGGCCATTTTAACAATATTAATTCCTCTGATCCATGAACATGAAATACCTTTCCATTTCTTTATATCTTCTTCAATTTCTTTCAACAATGTCATGTAGTTTTCAGTGTATAGGTCCTTCATTTCCTTTGTTTATTTCTAGGTATTTTATTCTTTTTGTTGCAATCATAAATGGAAATTGTTTTCTTCATTCTTCTTTCTGATATTTTGTTGTTAATATATAGTAATGCAACAGATTTTTGTATATTTATTTTGTATCTTTCAATTTTACTGTACTTGTTTATTGTTTCTAAAAAAAATTTGTGAAGTTTTTAGGGTTTTCTCTATATAGAATCATGTTATCTGCAGAGAGTGACAGTTTTACTTCATTCCCAACTTGGATGCCTTTTATTTATTTATTTTTCTTACCTAATTGCTCTAGCTAGGACTTCTAGTACAATGTTGAATAGCAGTGGTGAGTGGGAATCCATGTCCTATTCCTGATCACAGAGGAAAAGCTTTCCATTTTTCACCATTAAATATGATGTTAGCTGAGGATATGTCATATATGGCTTTTATTACATTGAGTTACTTTATTTTTATACACATTTTATTGGGTGTTTTAATCATAAATGGCTATTGTATCTTGTCAAATGCTTTTTCTACATCTATTTATATGATCATATATTTTTACCTTTTATTATGTTTGTAACGTATTGCTGTTTTGAATTGCTAGTATTTTGTTTAAGATTTTTGCATTTATGTTCATTAGAAATATTAGCCTGTAATTTTCTTTTTCTGCATTGTTTGGTTTTAGTATCAGGTATTATTGGCCTTGTAAAGTAAGTTAGAAAGTATTCATTCCCTCTTCAACTTTTTGGAAGAGGTTACAAAAGATTGGTATTAATTTTTCTTTGAATTTCTGGTAAATTTCACCATCTGGTCTGGGACTTTTGTTTTTTGTCTATTTAGGTTTTCCACTTCTTCATGACTCAGACTAGGAAGCTTATATACTTCTAAGAATTTGCCCATTTCTTCTAGGTGGCGTATAAGCTTTCATAGTATTCTTGCACAGTTCTTTGTATTTCTGTGGTATCTGTTTTAACTTCTCCTCTTTCATTTCTGATTTTATTTATTTGAGTCTTTCCTCTTTCCTTCTTAGTGAGTGTAGCCAGAGGTTTATCAATTTTATTTTTTTTAATAACCTGTTTTTCATTTCGTTAATTTTTTCTATTGTCTTTTTGTTCTCTTTCATTTATTTACACTCTGATTTTTATTATTTCCTTCCTTCTACTGACTTTGGGCTTTGTTTGTTCTTCTTTTTCTAGTTTTTTAAAGTGTAATGTTAGATTGTTTATTTGGAATTGTTCTTGTTTCTTGAGGTAGGCCTGTAAAGCCATAAACTTCCCTCTTAATACCACTTTTGCTGTATCCCTCAAATTTTGGTGTGTTGTGCTTTCATTTTCATTTTTCTTTATGTATCTTTTGATCTCTTATTTTTTCTTTGATCCAATAGTTGTTCAGTATCCTGTTGCTAAATCTCCACATATTTGTGTGTGTGGTTTTTTTTTTTTTTCAGTTTTCCTCTTATGGTTAATTTCCAGTTTCATACTGTTGTGGTTAGAAAATATGATTTCATTTTTCTTAAATTATTGAGACTAGTTTTGTGCCCCAACATATGGTCTATCCTTGAGAATGTTTTATGTGCTCTTGAGAAGAATGTGTTATTTTTGGAGAGAAAGTTTTATAAATACCTATGAAGTTCATTTGGCCTCATGTGCCATTTAATGCCAGTATTTTCTTATGACTTTCTGTCTGGATGATCTGTCCATTGCTGTCAATGCAGTATTCAGGTCACCTACTATAACTGTATTTTTGTCAGTTTCTCTCCTTAAGGTCTGTTAGTAACTGCTTTTTCTTTTGTCCCTTGTTTCCTTTTAAACTTGAAATCTATTTTGTTTGACATAAATACTGCTACACCCACTTTTCTCTGGATGCTGTTTACTTGGAATATCATCTTCCTCCCCTTCTCTTTGAACTTGTCTTTGGAGCTGAGATGAAGCTCCTGCAGATAAGATATAGTTGACTGTTGTTTTTTAATTCATCCCACTATTCTCTGCCTTTTGGTCCTGAGTCAGCATATTTATATTTAGAGTGATTATTGACATATGAGGATTTACTACAGGCATTTTATCTTTTGTTTTTTGGTTTATCTGTATTTCCATTGTTTCTTTTCCATTGTGATTCTGCTATTTTAGTTTAGTTTGGTAGTTTTCTATGATGTTTTTTTTTTTTTCTTTGTTTCCTCTTACATTTCATGTGTCAGCTCTGGATGTTGCTTTTTGGTTACTCTTAAGTTTGTGTAAAATGTTTCATACATACAATAGGCCTTTTTCTTCTGATTGCCCCTTATTCATTCACCTGTACCTGTTCAGTTCTTTTCCACCTCCCCTTTTATGATTTCATCACAAATTATCTCTTTTTATGTTATACATTCACAACGAAATTGCGATAGTTATAGTGATTTTAAATGCCCTTTTTCTCTTTGAACCTTTATGTTATAATTAAATATTTAATATCCTATTCTGAGGTAAAGTTGCAATTGCCTGCTTCTGTATGTCTGCTCTTCATCTTACTCACAGTTTTGTATACTTTTGTCTTTTTTTCTGGTAGAAAATTTCCTTTCAGCATTTCATATAATGCAGGTCTTGTGGTGAATTCACTCAGCTTTTGTTGGTCCAAGAAAGCCTTTATTTGTCTTTCATATCTAAAGGATAACTTTGCTGGATATATTATCCTTGGCTGATGGTTCCTCTCTTTGAACATTTTTACTATTTCCTTCCACTCTCTCCCAGCTTATAATGTTTCTACTGAAAAAATATGATGTTAATCTAATGGGATTTCTTTTGTTGGTTATCGTCTTTTTGCCATGGCTGCCTTGAGAGTTCATTCTTTGCTTCTCCCTCTCTTCTCCTTCTGGTACATTCATTATTCTTATGTTGCTGTTTCTAATAGATTCAGTTAGGTCTTGTAGAGTCATTTTCTATTTTTTTTTAACTCCTAGTTCTGTGTCTTCTTCTTCCTTGATTATTTCTAGGTTTCTTTCTTTGAGCTTGCTAATTATTTCTTCTGTCTGGTCCACTATATTTCCCAGGGTCTCTAATGCATTCCTTATCTCATTTATTAAGTTCTTCAGTTCCAGAATTTCTGTTTGATTCCTTTTTATAGTTTGAATCTCTTGGTAAAGTACTCCTTTTCTTTGTTAATTTTATTCCTGACCTCATTGAACTGCTTTTCTGAGTTCTTGTGTAGCTTGTTGAGCTTCACTCTTGCATTCTTGATTTTTTTTTTTTAATTTAAATCATTTAAATCACAGTCTTCTATGACCATGACCTTGAGTTTGGTTTCTGGAGACTTTTTACTTTTTGTGTTCCAAGGTCACCTTGGTTGTTCATGGTATTTGATAGATTGTTTTTCAGTCTGCACATTTGAGGTAGTAAATTTTTTTCTTGTTTAGATACTGTTTTGCCCTCAAAACAGTATCTAAACAGGCTTATAGGTAGGATACTTCCTTTTGTTTTCCAGTAGATGGTGTTATAGCACAAATTTTTGTTTTCTCTTACCTGCACTATTTGTGCCTCTGGGATCCTGTGGAGCAGTGTCATTTGGGTTAAGGAAAATGCCACATACCCACTGGGGTGGTGGGTGTTTCTTCTGTGACCAGTTAACCTTGTGGTGGAGGAATGTGGAGGGTGGTGGAAGACTGGTTTTGCGAGATATCCGTGCTACCTTCTTTTTACTGATAATTGATGGCGCTACTGTGTTTTTGGAGACATCTCCATTGCTTCTTCTAGGCAATGCTGGGATGGGGGGCGGGGCCAGGAAGGCAAGTTCACAGTTTCATGGCTCCACTCCCCTGCCAGCAATGTTTTCTAGCACCATTAGCTGTTTAAGGCATCTCAGCTTTCTTTATTGGGCTCTGCCAGTATGTGGAAATGGAGGCAAGTTTGCAGTCTCATGGCTCCACCCTCATCCTGCTAGCAATGACTATTGACACTGCCACCTCTACCAGAATCTTCCACAGTGAGGATGTGGGTAAGGGAAGATTCCTTTTCCCAGAGGAGCACTGCTTCTGCCCCACTTACACTCCAGGTTGTAGCATGAAGGCTGCAGCCTGACTTCTCCACTGTTGCTCCGCTTGCTGGAACCACAGTGTGTTGCTGCGCTGCATACTCATTCCAGTATGCCCACCATCAAACGTCCAACGTGTGGACTTTCAGGCATATTTGTATGTTGAGCAGGGGATCCTTTGTTGAGTTACCATCATCCAGTTTACACATTTAAAGGGAGAAACAAAGGAGTTTTCTCACTCTGCCATGATGCTGACCTCACTCCTACTTTTTAAAAAAGAATGTAAAATCATGATTCTCATACAAATATAAAATGAACATGTGACAAAAATGTTAACTCAGTAAGTAATGGAGGAACCATTAAGATGTTAGAACCAGTTCAAAGAAGAATCCTAAAAGCAGACACATATATGGACAATGATGTGTGCCAAACTGAACTTGCTTAATAGTTGCAAAACTGGCTTCTACAGCAGGAGAAGGAAATCAGTTGTGCTTTCATTGGATAAAATTCATTGTGTATTTATGGGAAAGGATTATCTGCATTCATATCAATTGTCTATGAATAACAGAGATATAAAATAGCTCAAAGTCAGAGGGCTGATAACCCAAAAAGTGTAATAGACAGGACACTGGTAACATTTTTTACTCATTTCAAAGTCATTTACATTTCTCCTGAAACTATAAACAGTCTCTCTGGATTTCTACCCAAAGCTAGGTCCTCTACTTGAGCCCTAGACTTGGTTAAAGGTTAATTTCTGATTTTCCTTATCCCTCACATCTGATTCACCTACAGTCTTCCAATTTTTTACTTATTCAAACCAAAAACAATGGAGTTTTCCTTAGCTCTTCTCTTTCTCTCACACTCCACAAACCATTTCATGGTTCTACATTCAGAATCCATCCTTGTTATTGTATAGTATCTTGATTTAAGCCATCATCATTTCGTGCCTAATTTACTACAGTAGATTCCTAATTGGTCTCTCTACTTTCTCTCTAATTCCCTACAGCTGATTCTCAACATGAGACAGTGAGCTTTCAAAAACATAAATCAAATTATGTCACTGTTTTCTCAAAACCTTGCAATAGCTACCAATTTCTCTCAGATTAAGGCCAAAATTTCTATAATAAATTACTAGACTCTCTATGATCCGGCCCCCAGTCACCTGTCTTACCTCATCTCCTGCTATTCTTGCCCTCATTCAGTCTTCTGAAACACTGGTCTCCTTCCCTCCACCTGGAATAGTCTTCTCCCAGATAGCTAGCCACATGACTAACTTCCTCACCTCCTTCAAGTCACTGGATTAGTTAGTTATTGCTGTGTAATAAAGTACTCCAAATTTTAGGAGCTTAAAACAACAAACATCTGTTATAGTTTTTGTGCATCAGGATTTCAGGTGCAACTGAGCTGGGTGCCTCTTCCTCAAAGATTCCCTACAATCAGGGTGTCACCAGAGCTAAGGTCTCATTTGTAAGCTCCACTGAGGAGATTACACCTCTAAACTCCCTCACATGGTTGTTAGCAGGATTCAATCTCTCATAGGCTATTGATCCGAGGGCCAGGAACCTCTCTCAGTTGCCTCCCACATAGGTCTCTCCATGGAACAGCTCATAGCACGGTACCCAGGTTCCATTCAAACAATCAAGCAAGAGTATGTAAGATAGAAGACACAATTATTTTGTAACCTAATCTCAGAAGTGACATCCCATCACTTTTGCCATACTCTATTTGTTATAAAGAAGTCAGTAGTCCAGCCCACACTTGAAGGTGGTTACACAAGGACAAGATTATCAGGAAGTGTGGCTCATTAGGGTCCATCTAAGAGGCTGCCTACAGTCACTTCAATAAGGTGATCTCCTTATTTAAAGTTGCAACCTAACTTCTCATTTCCATCTCCCTTTGCTCTTGTGAACAATAATAAATACTTAATATTTTGAGCCACCTAGTTTTAAAGTGGTTTGTTCTATAGCAATAGCCAACTGATACACTATCTTCTAAAAAAAAAATTCTACCATGAGCTTTTTCAGTTATGCTTATTATTTTATTGTCTGTCTACCCTCACTGAATATGAGATACATGAGAGCAGGTTGTTGTATTGGGGTATTTTTCATTTTTTGTTCAAGATGTGTTTCCATCACTGGAAGAATGTCTAGCACATAATAGACACTCAATAAATACTAATTAAATGAATGCTTCTCTTGTCAATGTTATCTGCACACTCTCCTGCCTTTACTTTGTTGCATAATCATAGTAATACTAACCTTACAAAGATCAAATGCAGTTTATATTGACACATGAAAAGTAATGATCCAATTGTGCATTTATACTACCAAAAAAAAAAAACCCAATAACAATTACAGTAAGGAGGAAATAAAATGAAATTCAGTCAAAATAATAACTTAGGTTTTATGAATTGTTATAATTCTTTCTACCTACATACTTGTATCAGGTTTATAAGAGAAGTGCAGCTTTTATGGGAATTAAATTCCTACATTTATTCTTTAAAATAGTAAGGTTAAAACTGTTTAGTGAAGAGGACAACAATTACTCTTCAACTAGAAGCCTCTATCTTTATAAAGTCCCATTTCTCTCTAAACTTAAAAAAAAAAATCAGCACTTTGAGTTTCTTGCTTCCTGAGCTCTGGACCTATTACCACATGGCCTGCTATTAACTAACATTGATCATGATTTTCTGACATGTGGATTGTATAAAGTTTTTGAGCTTAAAAAATACATATAACAGAAGAATGATGTAATCCAATAAATTGGAAAGAACTTAACTTGTTCTTATATAACACTCCTCCTTCAAGTCTGTATTTATGAATGCGAGAGTAAGTCATTTTCCATGTATTTGTAAGTGCAAATGTAGCTTATAGTGATACATGGAAAATAATCATTAGGATTATTCAGTTTTTCATCTCTCCATCCCATCTAATTGTTGTGGCCAAACTGTATTTCCAATTCATCTTTTTCCTTTTCCATCTCAAATTGTCTGTGGAGTTTCCTTCCATGATTTTGCTTTTAAGACATAAAAGCAAACTTTAGATTTCAGCATAATCATACAGTTCGAGATGACAGCAATAAGTGAGGGCAATGAAATATGAACAGATTCCCTTTCTCCTCTCCCATTCTCCAGATGCTATAATTCTGAGGGCAAAATCTGTTAGGGGATGAGTGCCCTCCATGAAATCAAGCCCAAAAACCTAGAGATGTAGAAGACATCAAAATTCCTGATTTTGCTAAATAATTTATGAGTCTATTATAAGTTTACCTAAATCTATTTTGAGCCTCCTGTTCATAATCATGGTTAGTAATATCTTTGATGATCTTGACTTGTAGTCTTTAAATTTATTACATAACTTTTATCTTTTATAAAACTCCCTCTTTCATTCTTCAATAGTTCTTCCATTCCATAATTCCAGAATGTATTGAATAAGTCCTATCCATAATCATGATTTTATATACTTTAATATTTTTCCCTTCTCAGAACTACTTTCCGGGTTGTCAATTTGTTAAGTTTCGTTATCATTTTTATTGTTGTTTGATATAAGAGGGACATAAGATCTTAACATAGATGGATTTTATTTGCATATCCTAGATTGCATTCTCTGGAATGTCTTTATTGGAGTGTGGTTATTTAGATGTAGAAGCATCTGATACTGTAAGAATATGTCAGAATGAATACGTAAAATCTGAGTATGCCATTTTTTGACATTCCTACTAATAAATTTTCTTTATTCAAAGGGTATATACTTATCAAGATCAAAAGGCATTTGGGGTTATGGATAGACCCTAAAACTGGCTAGTAGAGGTTCACAAAGAGCATAGCTACCTACTAAGAACTCACTGTTACTTGCCTTGCAATATCCAGGCCTACCTTTCATTTCCATGACTTGACAGATCTGTCTCCTTTACAATAAAATTCAAACTATTATATAGTAAGTGAAAAAAGGAAGACCTGCAAGGTAAGTACTTGACAGAGTAGTAACACCCTGATTTGCCTATACAGGAGACAGTTTTTAATAAAACGTTATAGGCACAGTTATAAACCTTCCTCCTTCCCTTTATCATTTCCCACTGTGTATTTTGATTAGATTTCCTTAGTCATCAGTCTTTGTAATTTGGGCTAAGGCAAGTAACCTTTGGAAACTCTTGGTAAAGAATAATGCCATCTTAACCTTGGATCTGGAAAAGAACTAAGTCCTCCTAGGAAACAAAGGGGAAAAAATTCAATAATTAGATTCTCTATAAGTACAGGCAAAGGCAGAAAAACTACAAAACTCAGGAATTTTACATACACCCACATTTTTGGAGTGAGTATAGGAAATGCAGTGCTTATTATATTCCTCCTCCCGGGTCAGACAATCCAATCATATTTTTTTGCACCAACTTTGGTCAGTTCAGTGCCTTATATAAAAAAGAACCCACCTATTTCTATCTTTTTACATGTTGCTCCTCTAAAAACAATAATTTATGAGTCTATTATTTTGCATTTATTCAACCGAATTTATTTACCATCTACTATACACAAGGCACAGAGGTAGGCTTTGTGGTAAATACTGAATTATAAAAGACAAGACTCTTCCTCTCAGAGCACACATTTCAGTATGAAGATGATGTGGATTTAACAAAAACCTATTGCTTTAAACTAATAAGGTCATGGGGGAAATCTGTTAGTGTCATCATTTCTCCCAGCTTCATGAGCATGAGATCTGTGTAGTTGCATAGGGCCCTGTTTTCAGAAGGGCCCCATGCTTGGTTTAATCCTCTGCTATTGAAAGTCCTAATTATTTTATTTTTGAACTTTTATTTGGTAAGTGAAGTTCTGTGGGACAATGGAGCATGCATGAGAGCAGTGTACACATATCTGGGGTCATGTATGCATATTTGCAGAAGGCTCAGGCAGTGCAGGCATCCCAGCATGCACACAATGCCTCAGAGAAATTCGGGGTGCGACTGGGTGGATAACTGGGCCCACACTGAAGTGGTGATGGTGGCAGCCACAGTAGAATCAGAGGCAAAAGCTGTGGCTCCAGAGAAGGGAATGGGCTCTGCATGGGGACCTGCAGTGGTAGGCCAGTTTGCCAATCCTTTTGTTTGCACAAACATCAGCTCTCCAGCCTCATACTGGGACAGGAACTACTGGCACTCAGGCAGTAAACTTTATCAGCAAATTAGCACAAAATAAGAACATATATATGAACATGGAACTAAAACATTTTAGGGAATTATTAGAATTCTTAAAAGGTTTAAAATCTCTAATTTTGAAAACTGCTACAACATTGCAAAGCAAATAACCACAGGTGTAGAAATTAAACGTAAAGATTATTACCTTCTACAGAAAAGAGCACTATTTGCATATGAGGGTTTGTATGAACTAATTGTTAATGAGGAAGACAAAATTTTTTTCTCTTGTAATTTAAGATAGAATGACAGAAGGCAAAAGCAGGACTTCTGAATTACACGCAAGTCATGAAGACACTTTCAGTTGTTTGTACCTCCTCCACAAGTTTCAGAAAACATTTCCTCAAGTCAGAGGAAACACTAAAGTGCCATTTATAAATTTATACTTAAAATTAAATTCAGACTTACATAAAACTAATTAATATGAAGAATTAAATCTGTTTAAAAAATTGTTTCATATGAATCAATAGTCCAGAAGTACTGAAGTTTATATTTCAAAATAATTTATTAGATATTTATCTTAGTATTATCACAGCCTATAAAATATTAACAGTTGCATCAGCATAAAGATGCTTTTTAAAATGAAAATAATCAAAATTTGTGATTGTAAATTAGCTAAGAGTGGCGGATGTTGCTTTCAGTCATATCTACTAAAAAAGAAACTGCATGACATGAATTTCTTATCTATTAAAAATGAAAATAAAATCTTGATTAATTTGTGGACAACTGAGCCAGAAAATTTTCATAATCAAGATTATCATATTAATACATTTATTGTTTATTACATTCTATATCATTGACATCAAAATATTATTTTTGCAATTTTTAAGTTCATTGAGTAACTCATGAATCACTATTATCCCTATTACATTAGTAACTTTAACTGCACTTCTTACTCTTTTCCTGCTTTTTGAACAGGGGTCCCACATTTTCATTTTATAATGGGCTCAGCAAATTATGTAGCCATCCCTGACCATAGGTAAGAGTTTCACAAACTTTTGTCATATGCCAATACTGGAGACATTTCATGGTTATGAATGCTTAAGAAGTATAGAAAAGAGCAAGAAATGCAAGAAAATGCATGTTCTTAATGTGTTCCATATAAAATCTATTAGCTAGTAGGCATTCAGTCTATGTTAAGAGTAAAACAATGTAATACTCTGTGCTAGAGAGCAGAATTTGGCAAAATCTGTATTTGATCCAAATGGATGTCTCTCTCTCTCACACACACACATACACACACACACAAAACAATTTGAGATAATGACTCCAATAGACATTCTCCTTAAGATTATGGTTTTTTCCATCAAAAGCATGAGTTTAACAGGGATAAACATCTATTCAAATGAGGGTCAAACTCAAGTACATTATAAGCAGTAAGCCTGTCAGATTGTCCTCCTCTCAGCATTCTGTGATTTTCAAGTATGGAGAGCTATTGTTCCAAATATTAGAGAAACACCCCTACAATATGGGCCCACTTCTATTCTTGATTTCTACAGAGACTTCCAAGAACTTTGAACAGCAACAAAATCACAATAGAGATAACTTACATTTGGAAATGAAACATCAGAGAAAAACACTTAAACCAGATAAAACAAATTTGCTTCCCATATAGCTAAAAAATATCCACTTAATTTAATTATAATTGTTTGCATTTGTGTATAATTGTTGTATTAACTTATTGTAGGAATTAAGAAACATAAAGAAGATGCATTTTATGCAAAAACAATATTAGTTCTACTTGTCTAATGAAATTATAGATTTCTAACTGATACAATTTTGTGTCAATGCTTTTAATGGGCCCACTTTAATCACATTTCTAATGCTAATATTGTTAAAATGACTGAGAAAAGCTACAATCATGTACAGAATCACATTGAGAGACATCATAAACAATGTTTTAAAAAACTAAGAAAAACAACTGCAATACATAAAAGAATAGAATGAGAAGATAAATATTCATAATATATAAAACCAGCTCTTACAAATTAGTGACAAAATGACTTTATAGCATGCCTGTTTTCTAGGCTGACTTTATCAAAGTTAACTTTGAAAGAGAAAAACAAGTGAAAAGAAACTGTCTGAAGAGAGTTTACAAAGGCATTCTTCTGTCTGGGTGGTACTGGGTAAATGGAATGACTGGTAATTATAGGCTGAAAGAGCCACAGGGCTTTTGCTGGTCCCAACTCCTTACCTTCCCCTCACCCTTGCCTCCTGTGTCTCTCTAAATCACTACCTAGAACCAGAAGCTCAGATTTTAAAGTGAAAATAATTTAATGAGTTAGGATGGGGTCAAAGAGAAAGTGTGTTATCAGATAGCATCCCATCAACAAAGTGGTTAAATTAAAAACTAAACAAAATAAAACAAGGAGAACAGCTATCTATCTAGGTATAGTCTCCCAGAAAGGGTGGGACTTTTGCATGTTCACTGTAGGCCTTGTGTTACTGTGCACGTGTGACTCCAGTTGTATGGAGGATATTTAGTTAGGATATTTTTATATTTTGAATCTATAAATTACTATGTACATATGTGAAAGTCGGACAGTGAAAAAGACCAATAAGAAAAAAATGATTCATGTGAAATATTTTGGAGGAAAGCTCTAGATACCATGGACCACCAGAAAAATGAACCAATGAGTTAAGCCTAAAACATCACTAGAGTCAAAAATGACAAGAGTAAAGCTGTTCTACTTCAGTCACATTGTGAGAAAGAAGGCTGGGTTCTTTGGCAAAGACAATAATGCTGGGAAAAATAGAAGGCAGCAGGAAAAGCAGAAGACCAAGTATGAGATGGATTGACTCCATAAAAGAAGCAATAGGCATGAGTCTACAAGAGCTAAGTAGTGCTGATGAGGACAGGCCATTGTGGACATCACTCATTCACAGGGTCATCAGGAGTCAGAGCTGACTCAATGGCATGTAATACACAAACATACACATCTAGAAAGGGCCAAGTTCCTCACTCCAGCATGTAGAGGAAGAATTGCAAACTGGCAGGCTGCAGTCCAGACCTGACTCAGATAAGTATTGTTTTGCCTGCATGGTTTTATAAAATTTTGAATTAGTGACTGTGATGGTTAATTTTATATATCAACTTGGATAGGCTATGATGCTCAATTGTTTGTTCAAATAATAATCTAGATGTTGCTATGAAGATATTTATAGATATGATTAACATCTATGATCAGTTTAAGTAAAGAAGAAAGACTACCCTCAGCGTGGGTAGGCCTTATCTAATAAAGTGAAGGCCTTGAGAGCAAAATCTAAGACTTCCTGTAGAAGAAAGAATTCTAATCCAGGACTGTAATATAAAAATATTGCCAGAGTTTCAAGTCTGCTGGCCTGCCCTAAACATGTCAGACTTGCCAGCCTCCACACTCACCTGAGCCAATTTCTTAAAATAACTCTTTTGAGTTTTTTTTCAGTAGATATGACAAACACAAACTAATACACACATATATACATATATATGTACATGTATGTGTATTTTTGTGCACATATGTATATATGTGTATGTGTATATATGATGGTGGGAAATATGGCAGCTTTCTTAAAAGACACGTATTCTGTGTCTCCACCTTTTTCTGGCTAGTACTCCATCCTACTGCCTGGAACAGGCTGTTAGAACTCTAGCTGCCATACTGGGTCATGAAGATAAGAGCTACACCACAGGAATGATAGAACAGAAAGCCAGAAGGAACCTGGATCCCTGATCACTATGGCGATGCTGGATTTGTTCTGAAATGCCTCTTTTGAGAGAAGAACATTCTTATCTAATTTATGCTAGATGTTGTTTTGGATTTTCTATGATATTTCATAGAATGCAATTCTCATTTTAAAATTTAAAAATTTCATATAAAAATTCAGATCTCTTGCTTTTCTCCCTTGACAATTTGGAATATCTGATAATCTTAGGGTCATGCTCCCCATCGTGGCAATTGCCCAGGGCAGGTAATGGATACTCGCTTGCTTTAGACAGGGCTGGAGACTCAGCAGGTTCTTTTCTTTTAAATTCCTAGAGGCATTTGAGCTTGTTATCCCTGACATGGATGTTGGAGTTTTACTTCTATAGTGTGATAAGCCCTTATACAAACTTATTTTGTTCTCTTAGGCTGTTTTTTTCTGGCTACTTTTTTTGGGAAGTGGGGCAAGATAGAAAAATCTGCATCACTTTCAGCAAGAGCATTCCCAAATTAGTGTAGTCCACAAATGAAGATGTTTCTGATGCTGGTAGAAGCAGGGCCATTCCTCTGCCCTTGGTGATACCATGTCAGTCACAGTCCTATAGGCCTGCCTAGGGGAAGAGGGAGGGCAGGTCTCACTGTCTATAGACTTTCTATGGTGGGCAAGCTCGATTCTCAAAGTATGGCATGAGGGAAACAGAGGGTCTTCCACTTCATGGCTACAACTTTTCTTATTTTAACGACCTTCATTGGGTCTCATGAATTTATATTCCTCTAGTCCACATAATTTTGACCGAATTTCTCACTAATACTCAAACCTTACTTTAGTGAAAGAGTATCACTCCCACCCAATATCCAATCACTTCTCTGCCCAGAATCACATCATTATACTTTCTGAGCGCTGAGTTGACAATGAAGAGAATGGCCTGAGAGAGTTTCTCCTAATCTGGAAGAGTGGCTTAGAGGATAGAAGTTGGAGTCTCAGGTCTAAATGGACCTGACAATCATTTGGGAGGAGAGATATCCTAGGTTGAAGGGTTCTTGGTGAGTTAAAGACTGATTCTTGTCTTTGACTAGAATGAACTCGAGGCCACTAGGATGAGAGCAGGAAGTAGGATAAACTCTGTCTCTTTGAATCAGACCAAGGACAAAGAAGGCATAGAAAACTCTTTCAAGCTGCTCAAGCCTTTCAGGAGGAACATACAGGTATGGGATGCGGCTGACTTTTAAAGGGGGAAGGAATGTGAAGGTTAGAAATCTGTTTTTCAGTCAGACTATCTCAATGTCTAGGTTTCTCTTTGTCTTTTCCTTTTGTTCTCAAAATTTCATTAAACTAATGATTCATTCATATCTGAGTATCTCCTATAGGCAGGCATTGTTTTAGACCTTGGGAATACAGTGAGCAAAACAGGTAAGATTTCTGCCCTGATGGAGCTTACGTTTTAGTTAAGCGATCTTCATAATAAATATAACAAGTAAACAATTAGATTATCAAGATAACTTCACAGTGATAAGTACTATGACAAAGCTTTAAAAAAACACAACTTGAAGGTGAAACAGAAAGTGACAAGGCTGAGGGAGGGAGTCTACTTTAGATGGATGGGCAGGAATGTATCTCTTGAGGAGGTGATATTTATCCTAAATGACTAGAAGAAGACCTGAAAAAGGAGTGTTCTAAGAAAAGAAATAGCAAGTACAAAGGTCCTGAGGTGAAAACAAGCTGAGTTGGGTATGGCACATGAGGTAGAGAAAACCAAGAGATGGAATCACACAGAAGGCTGAGGTTAGATCACATAGAACTTTAATTCAGAGATAGGGACTTTGGATTTTATTTTAAGAGAATTAAGAAACCATTAGATAATGTTAATCAGGGGAATGAAATGATTTAATTTTTAAAGCTCACCCGGGCTGTTGTTAGATTATAGAATGGCAATTAGGAGCCTATTTTAATAGTCCAGGTGAGAAATGACACCTAGTTTGGTAACCATGGAGATACAGGTGAACAGATTCAGCATCTGTTTTAGCAGTAGAGCCAACAGAATTTGCTGGTGGGTTGGATGTGGGATAGGAGGAGATGAGAGGAATCTAATAAGGAAGGCTGGTTCCATTTACTAAGATGTGAAGGCTGAGGAAGGTACAGGCTTTTGGAGGGAAATCAGAGAACTGCTTTGTTTGTAGTGCCTGTGAGACATCCAGATGGAAAGGTAAGCAAATTGTTGGACAATGAGAATTCTTGGAGCATGTATTTAGCATTCTCTTTGAATTTTATGTTCACTTGTGGAAACTGATGGAAGCCAAGAATGGGTCTGAAAGGGCAGTTCTCCATTTCTCCTGGGCCAGTAGAGTTCCCGCTTACAAGGGTCCCCATCATCTGAGAGTTTTAGCGTGCCAATGGGAAGAAGTATGTTTCACTGCACATAGCAGAAGTGCTTTAGAGTTGAGATCAAGCAAGTTATAAATTGCTTTTTGTCATTAACTTACATTTCAATTTTCCAAGCATCTTCTCTTTAATTTTGAATGATTTTAACTCTTACCATGATTTCCTGGTTTTTGCTTTCCCCTTTCCTTTCTCATTACTCCCTGTCTTGACTTCTCTAACCAGCCTTTACTCTGTGGAAGTAAAAAGCTTTAATCCACCTTTTGATGATTGTGGGAGTGGGCAGCTCTCTAAGAGAGCTCAGGAAATAGTTTGCCTCTTCTCCTGAAAAGTTGAGTAAGAAAACAGAGAGTGGGATAGACAGATGGCCAGGTTGGAAAGAGTGACTTCAGGTATGGAAGCCAGGGGTGCTGAGCTAATACTGAATTTCTGAATCAAGAGCTATCCCCACTCAGTTGCATGCAGCCAGAGCTGGGAGCAGGCAGACCCAGAAAGAACGGCAGAGCCTATTTTTCCCTGTGGGCTGCACATCCAAAGAGGAAAAACGTGGCAAGCAGACCCCAGTAGGTTCAGTTACTTTGCCCAAATTCACAACATCAGAAGTAAAATGGTTGAGGCTCTGAGAGAGACCAGGAAAGACCTCCTCCTCATAGAAAACTAGAATAGAGAAAAAGGATTCCCCTCTAACATAATGAAAATGTTACTGCTACTAATACTACTGTATTGATGGCTATCACTATTACGATGTTAGGAAATTAGCTAGGTATTAGGGATATAAATGTAAAAGATAATCTTACCACCTAGAAGCTTACGACCCAGTCAGGAGGTAGGACTGAAAAATATTAAAATATAGTAAAATGCACATATAGCAGGGTTTCTTACCAGAAGGGTACCTGCCAGTGATTACATTTTCGAGAGACTATATCCATGTAGGCCAGGACAAAAAAGGGAAATCATCTTGGAATTGGAGTCTTCCACATCCTTATTGGGTAGGGGTAAAGTAAATAGTTCCCATGTTTGTTCTTTTTTGTTTCTGGTGGTTGTTATTGTTGTTGTTGTTTTTAAAAAGGAGTTAGTCAATAGTGAGGAATAGAATGATAACCACTTTAAATCCTAAAGGTAGGTAAATCAGAACCAGCCCTTATTTGACACTTCTGAGCACAGAAACAGCTGATCACTTTGGAATCTGACATTTGGAGCCTAGACTGGCAAAGCCTGAGGGCTCTTGGATCAGGGTGACACCAGAGCAGGCTGGAAAGGCCCCACCATGACCCAGACTCTTAACTTTGCACCGCCCCCACTGTGTGTGGGTTCCCCATGGGGCAATGCTTTATTTCTTTTTAATTTACATCTGCTAAACAGCTTTGCTGCTTGCCCCTGAGTTACCTCACACTCAGCTGCCCAGTGCATTGGCATCTTATTATTGTGGAAGTAACCAGGATGCCTCAGATAGAGTTTAGGGTACAAATATTTTGCCTCCCAGTTTATCTCTAGAGTGTGAATGTTTGAGCCCCCAAAGTCCAGACTATCCTCTCTCCAGTTCCCTCTGTAACCCATAAGTCTTTGCTACCTCATCTGCTGAGGTGACTGGGAATTTGGCCAAGAGTACTTCCTGTTAGAGAGCTCTGGGGTGTGGGTGGCCCACCTCAGAAAATAGGCCAAGCACCTTCCAGGAAATAGGGATACATGGCCAATTTTGCCACATTTACCCTTCTGTCTTAGCTATGAGAATGAGACACTAGTCAATTGCCTTTGATACCTTTTAAGCACAGCTAATCATCTATGCAAAAAATAGAGGGGGATGGAGGGAAGATAGTCTGGATTCCTGGGTTTTCTATTACTGGTTTGTAAAGGCTTAAATATTTGCACTCTAGAGATGAACTGGGAGGCATGACAGTTATACCCCAAACTTTCCAGGAGGCATCTTTCACAATAATAAAAACATGTATAAGCTACAATATCAGGAAGCAAAAAGTGATGAATTTTGTAAGACAAGGTATTGGGAGGATATTTCTGAGAAGTCAGACCTGAACGAGTTTTGGAAGTGTAAGTAGTTTACAGTGATAAAATAGAGGAAGTTAATTACAGACAGGAAGAACAGCATGAACGAAAGCTTTACTAACCCATGACTTAACAAGGTTTCTTTAGCGAATTCAAAGTAGCTTTGTCCACTTTGCCACAGATTATTTTGGTGGATTCATTTATTGTCCCAATACTTAGTGATAACCTACCTTCCTTAGCTCTTCATAAAGTACAAGTTTAATACATGTAGATATATGTAAAGTATTTAGAAGAATACCCGGAATATGGTTAGCACTATCTTAGTCAAACCTCTGGTAACTAAATAGCTTAACTTTTCAAAAAATATAAAATGTAAAAATATCCTCAAACCCAACGAACCACCCTTTCCTGTTTTCTATTGTTGTCCATCCCCAACTCCTAACCTTAAAAAACTCTATATTCAATTTTAAAAGCCAAACATTTTAAGAGGCCGGTCTAAGATAGGTGCAACAAAAAACATCCAAAATGGAAAGGCGCTGCAGGACAATGTTAGATGGGCAATGTTAGATGTTTGGGGTCTGAGGGTGACTACAGGCAAACAAACAGAATCTAAAACAAGGCTTGAAAATTTTCGTGTTATTTCCCAAGTCCTATTTCAAAGGTTTGTTTTTAATAATAGCATGTTGACCTTCTAAGAACGTTGTCCTCAGCAGATCGCCGCGTCGGAGGTGGCACGGAGATTCTTTGAAGGAGTACGGAACGGGGCTAGGTGCGACAAAACCTGGGCGCTCGAACTAATTTGACATTTTGGAATGGTTAAAAAAAAAAAAAGACAGGTCGGCCTGGGTATTATTATGGCAGAAGACTCAGGAGGGAGCAGAAGTAACGAGCCGCGAAGTCTTGGATCAGGGTCCAGAAAGAGAAAGCGAGAGAGAGAGAAAGAGAGGAAGAGGGTCTGGGGTGGGGCACGAGAAGGATGCGAGGAGAGGAAGGTAACGTGGCGCCCGGTACTGGCCGCGTCCAATGGGAAGAGGGCGCGAACCGCACCTCAACCTGCCCGAGAACGTCACGACGCCGAGGCGGACGCTGGGCCAATGGGAGGCCGTCACGGGTAGGGGCGGGGCCCGGAGGAATCAGGGCTGGGCCGCATTGAGACAGTTGGCGGAGTCGTGTGGCCATCGCGGGAGAAGGGAGAACTGAGGGCCGCTGGCCTTCCCGAAGTCGTACGCCCGCCATTAGTACTACCCACATGGTACCGAGTCCTCACTAAGCGGCGGCGGCGAAGCCTTAGGGGCGGCGCCGCGGAGGCGGCTCGGGGTCGAGGCTTCCTGTAGCCCACACTTCCTCCTGCGGCGGCCGTCTCGGCGGGCGGGATGGCGGCAGCGGCGGCCCGAGGGAGCGGCCTCGCATCTGCTCCCTGGCTGCTTCTGCTCTTTCTGGTTCCGCTGCTGTGGGTTCCAGCTGGGGTCCGGGCCGTCCCCGACGATGACCTTAGCCACCGGAACAAGGAACCGCCGGCGCCTGCCCAGCAGCAGCAGCCGCAGCCCGCGGCCGCGCAGGGCCCCGAGCCAGCCCGGGCTGAGGTGAGCCGGCCCCGCCAGGGTGGGCGACGCTGCGGCGCCGGCCGCACTGGGTACCAGGCTCGCGGCCGCCCAGAGCGCCTCCCACGGCCCCGGCCTGCGGGCTGGGGGAGGGGAGCCCAGCCTGACTCCTGGGGATGGAAGACAGAGGAGGGCGCTTTTTCCAGGGTCAGGCCTGGTGTTTCCTCCTTATGTGGGAAGGGGAGCCCAAGCATGGAGGCCACAGTAATTCTTTAGTTCGGGAGGACCAAGATGGGAGTCCTGTTGATCAGATGTATCCTGTAGTAGAAAAACTCATCCCAAGTAGGAAGTTTAATAGGACAGCTGGGAGGCTTTTCATATTCTCCGATGATAATGACATCAGCCTTTTCATTGTTGAGACATCCCAAACTGTTAACCCAAATTCAGCTTTGCACGACCTGTGATTTTTTTTTTTCTTCCACCAACTATATGGATTATAAAGTGTGACTCACTTTTTTAAAACGTGCTCTGGCTTGTAGGAAGTAGCCCTTAGGAACGCAGAGGGATAATCAGTCTTTTGCAGTAGTAAGAGTAGTGCAGCGGTGTGGGATGCCAAAACTAAATTTATAAGTATAGTACTTTTTTTTTTTTTGGCCTTCACTAAAGAGATATTAAAGTCTTTATGTTAATAGAATCACTTCCTCACTTGTATTCAAAATCTCGGCAGCGTTTTTAAGTTTCTTCCCTCTACTAATGCTGGGCTTTCTCTTCATTTCTAATTTGGACTCCTAAATTCAGGAACCCTTCCTCTCTCCTGTGTTCTAGCAGGGGAACACAGGTTTGTCGCTCAACCTCCCTCCCTCTCCACTCTCACCCCAGGCTATATTCAGCCTGTAACCTAAGAATCTTACTAAACGTTGAATTCTATTTTACATATCTGAAATCCTCACTCATTTGCCTCTGCATACTGATTTCAGTCTGGCCTCTTCAGCATGATGTTCAGGTTTCTTCCTGATCTGGCTCCTATCAACCTCCATGCTTTTAGCCACCACTACCGTGCTTATGCGCTGTATTGCAACCAGAGAGGTGCCATGTGTTCCATCTCTAGTCTCTCCCAACAAAAAGCCTCCCTAATAATGGGAGCTTCAGTGAACGTGAAGCCCAGTGGTCAGAATCTTTCCATCTTTCAAGAAGTAGCACATGCCTTTCTCTGAAGACTTGCCTACTGTTTCCTTGTTAAAAGTGATTTCTCTGTTGCTTGTTACTCCCGGGCTCAACTGACCTTGCTTGCCATATCCACTTCTGAAATTGAACTGAAAAACCGTTTCATAAAATTTATTCTAACGAGTTTATCATTTAGCCTCCTATCATTTAACTCATGGGAAGTTTTTTTTCCCCCCAAACAATAACTATCTTGAGTTAAATAACTTTGTGAGTGAAAGAGAGGTTCATTTTGAATGTAACTTTACAGGCCTTTCATCAAAGTTTTAGTCATACAGTGATTTTTGAGACAAATAGAGGTAGGTATGGCTATAATTAATACCCATTAGGTAACTAGGAAAAAATCTAGCCATGTAAAATGAAGTCAATTGTGTCCATACATTTAACTGTCTTAAGGATCCTTGTCTTTAAAACTGGTGATGTGGAGGGAAGAGGCAGGTACAATATAATATTTTTGTCTATAATATTTTGATTATTATTCATGGTTCTTTTTAGATAGGAATTCTAAATTCTTATATATAATAGAACTTAATTATTTTAATCATTTTTATGTAACTTGATATGGCTTAACCACTTACAGTATACTTTTTATTTTTGTCTACCTTGTGGAGGTAAGATATGGTCAGCGTTCAGTTTAATAAGCATGTAAGCAAAGGTTTGGCATTGCTGAAAGTTTCAGCTGTTTTGCAACTATGTGTAATAAATCTTTTAAAAGCAGGATATTTAAACTTACCCTTTCATGCCACTGTGTAAGAGTGGACTTCTGAAAATGAAGAAGAAAAAAATCTCTTCGTCAATAGTAGACATTCAAGTGTAAGATGTATTATAAAAATGTAGTAATAGGGTGCTTTGAAGTAGGATAACTGAATTTCTAACAGAACTTTCTATATTGGGTATATATTTTTTGTTTATCATGGTTTTAAAAAGTTGAGTAGTTCACTGAACTTAACAGTTATAATGAAAAAAAGTACTGTTGATCACTTGGATACTATAATTTATGCAGTTAATGCTTCTAGTAACTTACTCCATGTTTCCCTTATTCCTTCCCTGAGCAGCATATATAATAATACCTTTTATTTGAAGGAGCTCAGATAGATTAATAAAGGTAATTTGTAATTTGTTGAATATTCTGAAAGTCCAAAGAACTGTTCTGGTTAAATAGCACTGTTGATAAAGCCACAAAAGCTATTACCTGACCCAGTACAAATCTTGTTATTGTATTTCTGCTTTACTGTTTTGTTTTGTTTTTTTGAGGGGGCATTTCTTTTATTATCTTTTACCTGTGACAAGGCTTTCCACACAATGTAAATTTTTTTTTCATTTTCATTAAGTTGCGGTCCTGCTCCAGCCAGTCTAGCATCCAAATTCTGTTAACAGCTAAGATTGAGACCATCAGGTATGATGACTCTTGCCTTGCTCCTGATTTCTGTGTTACAATTAAATGATCAAGATGTTACTGACTTTACTTGTTGCTATTCTACCATCAAAACAGTTCATTAAAACAAAATCAATAAAACATTTAATACATTTCAATTAATACATTTAGTTTATAAATAAGTTAAATAAATTTATAAATAAAAATAGTAATATAAATATAAAGTTGTTTAACATTTATTAAAATAAAATAAAAATTGTTAAATATACTAATGAATTAAGTAACATTAATAAAAATATTTAGAAAAATATATCCATCCACAGATAAAGACAGTAGTGGAATGTTTTTTTGAATGTCTACTAATGACGAAGAGAGTTTTTCCTTCTTCATTTTCAGAAGTCCACTCTTACACAGTGGCATGAAAGGGTAAGTTTAAATACCCTGCTTTTAAAAGATTTATTACACGTAGTTGCAAAACAGCTGAAACAATAAAATATATTCTTTTAATGAAATTTTTCAAAACCAGGTTCATCCATGGTGTCATTAAGTTGCATGTATAATTTTATGCACATTTTTCCAACTTCCAAAAACGTTTTTTTTGACCTCATACAATAGTGTAATGGTGAAGAGACAGTTTTAAGCCAATTGTAAAGATTTTATTCCAACTCTTTTATCTTAAAATAATCTCACCTCTTGTGAGATAACTTTGTTGAGTGTCTTTGTTTTTGTTTTTGTTTTTTTCAGGGACATCAGTATTTTTCTTGGTATAGCAGGCTGTAGATTGTTTTAAAGAAAGTATCTTTATCTTTTCTAGTTTCATCAGGTATCAGATAATCTGTAGATAATATGTATCTTTTTCAATACAGCCAAACAGTTGTTCATCTGAACTCTAGAACTTGAATAAGAATTATTTTTTTATTGTCAACTTTCATTTTCTTCTCTTAAAGAGCATGAGATCATAAAAGAATACTTTCTAAATGAGGGTACTCTTTTATTTTATTAATTTTTTTTTATCATTTTAGAACTAATTTGAACATTGAGTAAAGAAGAGTTTTATTCTGCAGGTTTTTTTATTAATGTTAAGTTGTTGACCTTGCTTTCAAGTGGTAAATAATTTGGTTTAAGACCCAAATTAACATACTGAATAGTGGTTTTCATACCAAGGAAAACACTGTATTTTATTACTATGGTATAACGCTGTGTAACTGCATAGTGGAATACAAAAATTGGAAATTACAGTCACTGCATCTGACCCACCTATATACATCTAAATATTTGTTTCTCTGCCCATACTTTCTGCCTTTCTTCATGTATTAGTCAAAACTATCATCCTTTCCATACTTCATCTCAGTGCCCATGTTCCTATTCTCTAATAACCTCTAGTATTTTCTTCTCTTACTACCTTTATTCTCAACTTCTCTTGGTTCTTTTCTATGTGCTTACATATGTCCATAGGTTTTTTCCTACTTAGGGAAAGAAAAAAAAAGAGCCATTAATTTAACTCCACTTGACTACATTACAAGCATACCTGGGTTTGTTGCACTTCACAGATGTTGCGTGATTTTTTGTTGTTGTTTTTTACAAATTGAAGGCAAGACCCTTCACCAGCAAAAAGATTGCAGCTCAATTTATTGTGGTGGTCTGGAAACTGAATCTGCAATATCTCTGAGGTATGCTAGTAGTTTCTGTTCTTTAGTTTTATAAACCAAATTTCTATCTAGGTGATTTATCTGCTTTTTCACTTTGTTTTAGTCTTCCATCCTCTGGCTTTAGCCTGTCTTTTTATTGAAATTTCATTTTTGAAGGATACCAGTAACCTACCTAATTGTTAAATCCAGGGCTCTTTTTCAGTGCTCATATGAACAGCTAGTTCTCTCTCCACTTTTTCAATAGCCCTACCTCATCTTGGCTGTATGAACTTGGGAAAATTACTTAACACTCTTAGTCCTCAGTTTCTCCTCTTGTGCTAAGTTGGAATAATAGCTCTTAAGATTTTTGAGGATCAGTGTATATGAAAATACCTGGCATCTAGTTAATAGCTCAGTGAATAGTGATTGCCCCTATCTTGACCATCTGTGATTTTTCTGCCTGACTTTCTAAATATCTAAGACCATTTTTATTTTTATTTTTTACACTTCCATGCCTTTCCCTAAATTTAGACATTCTCTAAGGCTCATTTTTTTCAACTTAATCTGCTTTTTCCCTTGGAATTTTTATCTATTTACAAAGTTTGAACTGATAAATTTAGGCTGCCAGTAACCAGATACATACCTTGAGGCTGTGCTGGCCTGTATTCAGGTGTCACATTGTATGACCTCTTGAAAACCTTCATTTGAAATGCTTTTTATCACCTCAAATAAAACATGCCTGAAACAAAACCCCTCCTATTTTTATTCCTTTTCCCCACATACCTTATAGAAATATTAATATTTCTCTTAATCAACAAGGCAGAAAACCTTACCATCATTGATTCTCCCCCATTTTTAAAGTTCTATTGATTTTCCTTTCCATCATGTACAAAATTTATTTCCTTCTCTTTTTTGTCTTCAACATTGGTCTTGTGCAGCTGACCTCCTAATTGATCCAGTGGCTGGTGTTCTCTGCTTTTTGCCCTCATCTGTTAGTCACAGGCCTTAACCATGTTTCTGTCTTCAACTCAAAAACTTTCAAGGGCTTCTACCTTGCCTCTAAGCTGATCCATAAAATAACAAGATTTTTAGTGTGGGCCCTGTTTATCTTATGTTTCCCCAAGTATTCATTTGATGTTTTACTCCCAGTTTTCACAACCTGCCGATATTCTTTCAAATTGGCAGTCCAGGGAAGGTTTTCTGAGATTTGGTGTGCATTAACTCTGTATATACTTTATAACTCCCTGCCCCTCCACACACATGCAAGCAATGACTATATACATAATAAATACTTTTTTCAACTTAAAAATTTTAGTGTTTTTTTCCTTTTTAGTATATATAAAATTCTTATTCTTTTAGCCCCATAATATTCCAATATATGGAGCTACCATTTATTTAATCAGTACCCTGTTTGATGGACATTTAGTTTTTTTATTATTACAAATGATGATAATACATTTATATGTTTCTAATGCAAAAACGATTAACTTCTTGAGTGTTTTCATCTTAAACGTTTTAGTCCTTTGTGTTCCACGATTCATTGCCCATAGCATGCATTCAGTTTTATTCTAGGGGAGAAGGACCATTAAAGCCTGCAGTCGTTGGGATAGGCCTTGCTCAAGAGTTTCTATATCAGTTGGATCTTGATGAATCTAGATAAATAGGGGGATAACGAAAAGAAGATAGGAAGGGAAGTAGGACTGCATGATTGAAGACCTGTGGTAACCAAAAACTTGATGTGCTCTCGGGTTGCACTCCCTAGTACTATGGATATGAGCCATGTGGTTCTTTAGCAATTGAAGTGGCTAGTTGAAACGGAGATGTGCGTGAGACAGGTGGTGGGTAGATACATACTGGAGTTGGAAGACTTGGTATGAAAAAAAGTGTTAAAAATCCCAGTCATAATTTAAAAAATATTCCTAGAGAATTATTTGGGGTTAAATACAATATTCTGGTTTTACCTGTTTTTGTTCTTTATTTGCAGCCAAAATTAACTCTTGTTAGCATTCGCATCAAACTCGATCCATAATACCTTAATTACTATAATTTCTTTTTCCAGGAATAGTAGCAAAAGTGTGTATGTATGTATGTGTATATGTGTTTATTCATATAAATATATATACATAAAAGTGCATTTATATATATGAATATAAGTTTTTTAGTGAACTAACAATGAAATTTTTATGAAGATAGTGTGCTACAAAACTAACTTTAACTGAGTTCTTACTGTGTACTAGGCACCATTTAAGGGCTTTATGTGTATTAATTCATATAATGCCCACACCAACTCTGTAAGGTATAGGTACCCTTTGTCTTGCAGATGAAACTGCAAGTAACTGGTAATGCCTTGGCTATGAACCCAGGCAGTCTGATTCCAGAGCCCACAGACTGAACCCACTACCTTATGTCACTCTGAAGGTGAATTTGAAAAAGGTGATTTCTATACATAGTAAGCACTTAGGCATTTGGCAATAAGTGATTGAATAGTAACTGATCATTTTCTGATCCTGTTAACATTCTAACTTTAAAAATATATCTTCATAATATCTTGATACTTTTGTTTTAAATTCTTACCACCATATTTGGTGGTTTTTTTAACACTATCATTTTGGCTGTCCAGGACCAGCTCAATCTATAGCAGAAGCTTTAAGCTGAGTTTTCTTACGTCCTGTATATAGAAAGTTTTTAAGAATATGTAGTATTTTGTTGTACTTTTAAGGCAGGTTTTATTTAATCATTTCACAGAGAGACAGAGAAACTAGATAATGTAGCTAAGGTTTTATGGCTGGGAATTATAAAACCATGAGAATATGTAGTTTTGATTGCTAAAAGTAAACATTTTCTTTTTGAGCTTGGAGCTAATTGTTCATAATGGTGTGTAATTTATTCCTAAAACTTTTCTTGGATTTCAGATCCTACAATGTACTCTTCATACAGAAGGTATATCCAAGAAGAATATGTTGCATTAGTGAAAGCCAAATGAAAATGCTATTATGAAAAATAAATTTTAAATTACTTATTTTTTTATGATATTAATGCTCATATGGTATTGGAAGAGAAGGGAAGCTCAATTTTAAAGGAACATCAACATAGATGGATCATCAGCAAAACTGATAATAGAGAGAAAGCTGTAATCCTGAAAAATGGTACTTGCTTAATCAGGAGATGGTTTTCAAGGCCACCCTTTTGATTTAGCCCTAACACCAAGTGTTTTCTGAAATATTTAATTCCCCCATTTTTTTGCTCAGTAATGCTTGAAATTTTCTTTACTGTGGAATTTGGGAGTCAGGTTTATGTCATGTGCTAAGGAATGGCATGCACACTAAGAATTTAAAATTTTATTCTTATTTCTGTCATCTCTGATTGAGGCCTTTGTAAGTAATTATGTTTTTACCTTATCAGAAATCACATACGTTCTTGGGTTTCTTTCTTTTTTTAATCTTAGACTTATAGAGATTCATTGGCTTTAAAAATTAATTACAGATAGGCTTGGAAGAGACCTTTAGATTTATCTAGTCCAGGGTTTCTCAACCTGGGAGCTATTGATATTTTGTATTAGATAATTGTTTCTTGGGGGTGGGGGTAGGTTTCCTGTTCATTATGTCCTGCTCATAGCATTTCTGGCTTCTACGCACTAGATGTCAGTACATCCTCTTTAGTTGTGACAACCAAAAATGTCTCCAGACATTGCCTAAAGTGCCCTGGAAGACAAAATCACCCTGGTTGAGCACCACTGATAAAGTGCATTTCCTGTAAGTGCTGGTTCCTTTTCCGGGACCTCTGAAGTTGAGGAGGGAACTCTCAATCTTTTCTAGCAGTCCATTTCAGCTTCAGGTGGCTCTCTTGGGGTAGAAATCTTTTCTCTGTATTAAGTTAAAATCTGCCACCTGGAACTTTTTAGCTCTACCTCTTAAAACCATGCAGAATCACATACAGACTTTCTCAGTTTTGGGGACATAGGCACCCAGTCCTTCCTGGTCTCTTACATGATTGTTTTAGAGTCTGAGTTGGCAAGTTTTTTGGTACTGGGCCAGATAATAAATACTTTAGGTTGGGCCACATATTTGCAGGCTACTTAAGGTCTCTGTTGCATAACTTTCCTTTCCTTCCTTCCCTCTTTATTTTTTGCAACCCCTTACAAATGTCAAAAACATTCTTAGCAGTAGCTTGCTAAACCCTGGTTTTATAATCTTCTGTCTGTGATTATCTTCAGAGGGCAGTGCCTTCTTAAAATGTGGTGCCTCAGAACCAGTCAGAACTTTGGAGAAAGACTGAGCAGCATAGACTGCTGGGTCTTTAAAGTGCTTTGTCACATTTTTTATTTAAAATGACCTTACTGTCAACTAAAACTCTGGTTTGTCTTTTTTATTAGGCCATATTATCGCCTAGGATATTTTTTACTTTAGTGTTCCACCACCCATATATCCAGCTATATTAGACCTCATCTTACCTAGAGTGTTATATTGCTACAACCTGTTGAGAGCTTTCTGAATCTTTGTCTTCTAAAACAGTGGTCTCCAACCTTTTTGGCACCAGGGACTGGTACTCCTATGAGATAATGCCTGATGATCTGAGGTGGAGCTGAGGAAGTGATGCTAGTACGGGAGAGCAGCTGCAAATACAGATGAAACTTTGCTCGCTGGCCGGGTCCGTTTCCTAACAAGCCATAGACCAGTACCAGTCTGTGGCTTGGGGGCTGGGGACCCTTGCTCTAAAGTGTTAGTGAAATTTCTCTGAGCTGCCTGTTACTTGAATGTTTGTTAAACAATTTTGGTCTTCCACCCAAGTCACAAACAAAAATTTGAGACAGCTGAGAATTAAATCTCATCTCATAAACACTTAGAAAATAAGATAATGTTAATGTGTGGCTATAGCTGGTCTACATGTTTTTTCTTGTTTTGTAGAATTGTACTTGGAGATCTTCATTGCAGCAACCATAAATAGATGTTTCTGTCATTAGTAATGGCTTTCATAGTAATAGACAGTAAATAAGTCTAATGTTCATAACAGAAAAACAGTCTTAATTCACATTAAGAGTTTTAAATAATGATTTATTTTTAAAAGTAACTGATGTATATATACATATTTTTTTTTTTATTTCAGAAAGGACTCACACCAGCAGCCCCAGTTCATAACAATAGAGAAGACCCAGATACCCAGACAAATTTGGGATTTATCCATGCATTTGTTGCTGCCATATCAGTTATTATTGTATCTGAACTGGGTGATAAGACATTTTTTATAGCAGCCATTATGGCGATGCGCTATAACCGTTTGACAGTGTTGGCTGGTGCTATGCTTGCCTTGGGCCTAATGACGTGCTTATCAGGTAAGTGTGCTTTTCTTACTAATGAATTTACTGGATTTAGGTGAAAGCATGGAATCATTCAACTGATAATGTTGGAATTTGGTTCACGTTCCAAAATTTAGTAAACAGAAAATGGTTTCAGTACATTTAAAAATTTTTCAGCTATTCAATTAAAATACATACTCATTTATTCCCTAATTTGTAATCCTTATTTTTGCTGTGTTTCCTTCTTTTCTTTCCAGTCCAGATAAGCTTATTTATATCTGATATCTTAGAAGTAGGACCCAAGTAACCACAGAGAATTGCTTATTCTGTTGAAGGATGTCTGGTCATCAGTAACTGAGGAGTCATTTTTCAGTTTATTTGTCCTGTTAACCTATTTTTATCCATTATAGTAAAGGAATGAAATATTCTTAGATGCCAAATTTGTGTTAATATTATATAGGCTTCAATTTTTCAAAGAATTAGAGTATGAGAAGTGAACTTACACTAAATAGTTAATTTAGTCTCTGATTCAGAAGCAATCATAAGCCACATAACTGGATAGAAAACAGCTTTCTCCCTAGAGTCAGACCTGGGTTTGAATATGACTATGCTGTGTATTAAAGTAACAATAGTTACCTAACCTCTTTGAGTTTCTGGTTCTCCATCTGTAAAGTGCAGGTAATATCAGCTACCTTATAGGGTTGTGGTCTGTTTTAAAATGAGGTGTTAGATTTCAGGTGCTCAGTCATTCACCCCTCTTGCCTCAGCAAGTTCTGTTTCTGGCTGCTTGGATGCTTGTTAAAGTCTTTTTAAAAATATGAGTATTTTAATGATTAAAACAATTTGATGACTTTTTACGTTTTAGAAATTAGTATTAGCATTATTCGTATGTCACAGTAAAAACAGTTTTTTCTTTAAAAGTAAATTTTGATTATAGGAAATAGGAGGAGTAGGGAGAGTTATAAATGCTGAAGTCACTTGTTTGGAATGAGTTTGAGTAGTATCAGAGAATTTTAATCTTGAGACTTTGAGCTTCGAAGATATCTAGAAGGCTGTCCTCCCTCTGCCCATTCCCTCCTCAGAAATGGGCTCTATCGGTTTCCTCCACTGGTTTTGTGTGTTCATTTCCACTTTCTCAGCTATAAGTGGGGTTTAGTACACAGTCGATCAAAGCAAATATATCACAATTTAAATAAACTTTTTTCTCCACGGTATTTGTTAATTGTTTATCAAGAGAAACTATTCCTTACCCTGAATATTCACGTTGCATAGTTGAAGAACACAGATCAGTGACAAACTTTCATGGAAGTCAACTCAAAGAAATTCTTTACATTCCAAAGTCACTTTGTACTATGAAAGATACCAGCCTTCTTCATCTCAGTGTCTTCCATGGAATCATCATTTCTGTATAAATCTGTGTATGCCTCCTTCCTTGATTTATCCATAGTACACTTAGAGAAAGCTGCAACCTCCAGGAATACAATGATTACTCTAACAATATGACATTGCAGACGCTTGGCCAGAAAGCCACTCATCTGAGGTTTTGTCAGAGCAGTGGAAGGCATGGTGGTTACAGTCTCCCTTAATACCAGCGTTCTTCCTCTAAGTAAACATTCTTTTTTTAAGTTGGAAATGCATCTCTCAGTGAGATGATAGAACTATTATTAGTTTATATGTGCATGGATGATACTTATTGCTAGAATGAAGCAAGGTGTTTCTTAAATTTATTGGGGTGACATTGGTTAACAAAACTATATAGGTTACAAGTGCTGTATATTGTATTGTATGTTCACCTAAAATCAATTCTTTTATCACCATATATTTGACCCCCTTTACCATTATCTACCTACATCTTCCCCTCTGATAACCACTAAATTGTTGTCTTTGTTTGTCTTGTTCGTTTGTTGCTTTTAGTTTTATATTCCACATATAAGTGAAATCATGGTTCTCAGCTTCTTCTGACTTATTTGCTTAGCATGATTTCCTTAAGATCTATCCATGTTGTCGCAAATGGCAGTATTTCATCTATGGAGTTTTGATGGGGATTGCATTAAATTTATATATTGAAGCAAAGTTAAGAATCACTTCTGATTCTTTTTATTTTTTTAATAGAAAATTAAAAAGGGCTGAGAAATTTTATTCACATAATTAAGTAGGAAGGAATTTTGTTACAGCCATGTCATTTAGTTTATTGGGTTCCTGTGTTATATGCTAAAAATTAAATACTGATACATCATCAAAAATAAATTTTAATAATTTACCAGCTAACAGCTTAATAAAGTCCTCTGTCAATTTTGTTGAAAGCAGAGAATTAGAAACCAAGTATACCAAGAAAGTTTTTTCTGAAATTTATCAGATAACTCTTCTTGTACATGTTAGTCTTTTACTTTATAAGTACCTTGTGTAATGGTTGCCAAAATTGAAATATGGTTAATTTCAGTTGTACTTTGGCCAATAAAGTATTTCATTTTAAAAATTGTATCATATCATATGTTTTACATATATTTTCCCAGAACTTTGGAGCTGTAGATTTAGCTCATTCAATTTATGGAAAATGCCTACCGTATTACCTCATTGCCATGGCAGTTCTAGTAAGTCCACAGTAAATCATCTAAGTCAGGCTTATTTTCTGTCAGAAAGCTTCGACTTCGTTTTTGAATTTAAATAAACGTGATATACATCCCCGTGACAATCATCTACTTTAGAATTCTAGTTCTAAAATGGATAGATGGGTGGATTAGGCATGGAACCTGGTTGAAATAAGACCCTGTGGTCTTTAGTGTTCCTTCCTGATGCTCTCTTTGCTATAATAAGACTCTGCCTTAGGGAAAATACATTTGTTTACACTGGTTGGGGATGAAATAGGCACAGTTTCTAAGTGGAAATTACTCCTACTGAGGCCAAAATACTCTATTTCTAATATCATAACTGTTATTTCCAACAACCATAAAGCTGTTATTTCTAATGCTGTGAGACCTTATCAGAAACTTGTATAAGACAGAGAAGACCCAAACCCTTTTTCTATGATACCTTGATTAAGGACACCAGTATTTCAAACTCCCTCTTTGGTGCCCTAGAGAAATATCTGTTTTCTATACTGTGGGGAAACACACTATAGGAAGCTGGGTAAAAGGCATCTTTGTAAAGTGGGTTGAGGACAGCTTTGAGAAGGGAACTGAGAAAGGAGAACCTGAAAGGCTCCTTAACTACAAGTGTGTTTTCAGGCAGAGTTTAGGAAAGCGTACATATGGGAAGTTGTAACTTCTGGGATTCTTTAACAAACTAGTCTTCTGTGTTTCCTTGTAAAGTCTCTCTGTATCCTTCGGGGATGTCAGTTGGAGTTTTATTGCTCACCTGCATCTCTTGTCTCTTTTATACTTTAGCAGTCAGCTAAGAGTGCAAGGCAGGATCCCTGGGTCCTGTCCAGGCTCTGCCCTTCGCTTCGCTGCAGAGATTTACCTAGCCTCTCTGTGCCATCTGAGAGCAGAGGTGATAATCTTATCTACTTCACAGTTTTATTATTACTGCTATTCCCCCTCCTCCTCAAGGACTTCCTCCCACTTTATTTCTATCTACTTGTAGTTTGATTTCTGCTTCTAACACTGTTGTAAAGACTTTCATAATCATCTTTCCTTTTTAGTGTTTCGTTTTCATGATAATGAGCCCCTCAGACCATATTCATGGGCATCCCCATCTTTTTATTCTTTTGACTTCTTTAATACCATGTGTTTCTAGTTATATTTTTCTCTATGAAAAAAAAATTTTGTACTATAAATATTGATGTTCTCTACAGTTTTTTATCCTTGGCCTGTTTTTTCCTTCTTACTGATGTTCTCATACCAAGTGTTCTCAGTTACCTGTAAGTCAGTGATTCTCAAATCTGTATCTTCACTTCAGATACTTTTCTTGGAACTTCAAAACTGCCAAGATGTAGAAGGACCAGCGCCTTTTTGGCTCTGTTCTGACTTGGTGCAAAGCACTTGCTTAAAGAGAAATAATCTTTCATTGTTTCCAGAGCAGAAGTCTAAGGAAAGGTTTCGAAAGAAAGGAAATAGAGGGAGAGTAACCAGGGGAGAACAAAAAGTTAGAATGCTTCGTGTGTTTTTTTTACAGCCTTTGGTGTTGTGAAGGCAGAAAAGATGAGATTATAAATGTAAGTAATAGGTTATTTTTAGATTATCTATCTGAAGATAAAAGGAAAACTAAGTTTAGGAGACTTAAAAAGGTATGCAGTATTTCATTAAAAAATTTTTAAATGTCTTTATAGAAAACATTTTGTTTATAAAGGTTGCAAAAACAAAATAATACAAAGAACACCTGTGTACCTTTTGTCCAGATTCACCTGTCATTAACATTTTACTGTTTGCTTTATCATTTGTGACCTAGCTATACATTTATAGCTAAATAAAATTATATGTATACATGATTTACATATAGATAATATTGTACATGTACACACAATTTATATATTTATAGATATGTAATATACATGTAACTTAACATGTGTCTTTATACACATAGATGCACCTATATTTTATCAGTAGACCTAATAATATTTTCTACAGTAGTTTTTTCCTCTCCCACAGAGGATCTAGTCTAGATCAGGTATTTAATTCTTTTTAATCTCGTAATCTGAAATGTTTCCACAGCCTTTTCTTATGTGTTTTAGGATGTTATCATTTTTTAAAGAATATAGCCCCTCCTCCTCTAATGAACTAATCTTCATTTTGTGTTTGATGTTTCCTCATTATTACATTGAGGTTATGCATTCTTTACAAGAACATTGCATAGCAGATGTTTGTCCCTGTAAGAGCATCACATTTGGCCCTCGTTGATAATGTTTTAATTACCCCGTTAAGATCGCTCTTGTAATACTCTTTTTTTTTCTTTCTTTGCAACTAGAATGCAATCTTTAAGGAGACACTTTAAGACAATGCAAAAACTCTATTGTCCATAGTTTAGCATCAGTTGATAACTCTTACATGATCTAAATTTTCCCTTGATGCTTGCAAAGTGGTTTTCTAACTCCAGTACCCCATCTACATTTACCAGTGAGACTTGCATAGGACTCTAAGAAAGAGCTCTCTGTCTTCTCCCACTGGCTGGCTTGTCTATTATTGGTATAAACTGATGAATTCCCTTTTTCAGTGGTTTGTAATTAACTATATTGCTGCTTAAATTATCCCATATTGAGTGGCTGGGAGCCCCTCCAAGCTGCTTTCTATGTCCTTATGACATGTTCCCATTGTTTTGTTCTTCCTTTCTAGTACAACAAGATAATGCAGGCTTATCTTGGACCTGCTCTGTCCAGTCTTGAAATTAGCCATTTCTCTGAGGAGCCTTTTAGTGGGGGACGCTATTAGAAACTAAGATCTGGGTGCAAAATTGGCTATTACTGAGATGTTTTTGCTTTTTGGCCTTTTTAGTGGACAGAACTAGAAAATGTGTCATGAAAACAATGCATATAATTTGAATGCAGTTGTGCACATAGCATAGATCTGGTACATTTTTAAACATAATTTAAATTTTTTTCAATTTTGTAATATAATGAAATAGGGAAGTGTTTACCAGTGCAGTTATACACTTAATATTCAGGCAGATTTATAACTGTTGCACCCATTTTATAACGAGCTGGTGAAGAATAATTGCATTTATTATATATATGAAAATGCCCTCTGGCCCTTCCATAGTTTTTAAATTTTAATTATTGAACTGATATTACAGATATGTGTTTCACAGTTAGGATTTGGGTTCTTGACGTAGTTCCAAGTGTAGTTTATTGTATAACTTCTACAATTGCTCTCTTTAATGATAGGAAAGAATGGTACTGAATAAGTTTGAGTTTGTTGTAAATGTCTTTTTAATATATGTATAAGGAATTCGTTTTTTTATATTTTTATTTTAAATAGTTCCAAAGGAGCAGAGTTTGAATCAAGCCATGTGAGAATATTGTTATGATTCTTTACTATAGAAATTTGTAACATAAAGATTTATGAAGAAATATCACTTATATGGGAAGGTGGTATAGCTTCTAGGTTATAAGATCTTGGAATACTTAGAGGGCATCAAAGATAATTTTCTACCTAAAGTACCATGCTCTGCATGATATGTAGCAAGCCAGCCTTTGTCTGGATGTGTCTGTAGAGAAGTTCATTATCTGTCTCATGAGCGATCCCAGTGGGAACCATGCTGTCTTCAGCTGGACCATTGATTTCTTGATAAACTGTGTTAGGTAATTTAGACCTAAGGTTTCATCTTGGTAAAAAGAAAGGCATGGAATTATTTAAGGTTATTGTATATTACATTAGCTTCTAATGTGAACCATTTTTTCCTTTAAAACAGTGGTAAGTTATGATTTCTGAAGGTAACTGTTTCTTTGGTTGTGAAACATGCTTAGTAACCATATATACTGTTGCATTTTCTTCCAGTTTTGTTTGGCTATGCCACCACAGTCATCCCTAGGGTGTATACATACTATGTTTCAACTGCATTATTTGCCATTTTTGGCATTAGAATGCTTCGGGAAGGCTTAAAAATGAGTCCAGATGAAGGTCAAGAGGAACTGGAAGAAGTTCAAGCAGAATTAAAGAAAAAAGATGAAGAAGTAAGTCATAGAACTGCTAAATATCTGGACCAGAAAGGCACTCAGCTTAAACACTATCCAGAGGTTTTTTTAGTGGCCATCCATAGCTGTGTGATATGTATGGGCTACAAAAATATAGCTTGTATTTTAGTTAACATTATACCTGGCTGCGATGTGACTCTGGGCTAGTGTGAATAGAGAGAGGACATGGGGATGAATACTGAACATATGTAATCAGGTTCCTTAATTAGATTGTTTATAACCATCTGTCTATAATTTTATGTTTTTGTCTCACAGTATCTAGTCTAGGAAGTGATCAATAAATATTGTTTTATTTATTTTCTTGGGGAGGAATGAAAGAATTGAGAATATAGGATTTGTTGCTATGTGAGACCAATGCTTCAAAAGAGAAGTTTGAAGTCACATAACTAGTTTCTTGGAGCATATTCCATAGAACTTAAACACTTTATAAAAGAAAGATTAATCTTGTGCTATTTTGTTTGCTTCCTGAGATTGTCATTTTTTTTTAAATTTAGTTTCAACGAACAAAACTCTTAAATGGACCAGGAGATATTGAAACGGGTACAAGCACCACGATACCTCAGAAAAAGTGGCTGCATTTTATTTCACCTATCTTTGTTCAAGCTCTTACGTTAACATTCTTAGCAGAGTGGGGTGATCGCTCTCAACTAACTACGATTGTTTTGGCAGCTAGAGAGGTGAGTGGAAGCTTGAGAGACAACTGCTTCTGTATTAAAATTGAGCATAACTAATGTTACTTTACTCCAGAGGACACTGGACAAAGGTGAGGTGGGACAAGGGATTATTTCACATGCTACACTATTTGTTTTAGAGGCAGTAATCCGGCTACTCTTTAAAACTGGCTTCTCGGTTTCTGCAGTCAGATGGTATTCTGGTATACAGATTTAGTTGCTCTCAACTCATCTTGTTGACCTCTAGTCCCTTCAGTTTTGCCAAAATGATGCCATGGCAGTTGGCTTGGCTTGGTTTTCTTTCTTTCCTCAGAACTTTCCTTTGTATAGTTATTGAGAATATAAATTGATAGAATATTCTTGAAGGCCAATTTGGCATTAAATATCTAAAACCTTATAAGTGTATATCTTTGGGTTCTTCCATTCCTTGTATTAAAATAGATTTTTGCAAAGGTGACTTAGAAAATTTGTTAAGTCTTAGCCCCAGCATACTGTGTCCTGGGATGGTAAGCCACAAGAGACTTCAGATCATCTTGTTCTAGCTTTTGTTCTACTGATAAAGAATCTGAGGCCCCAGAGAGATTGGGTGACTTTTTTTTCTTTTTCTGTTTTAAGACAAGGAATACATTATTCAAACCCATCAGAGAAATGGACAGCTTGGGTCTGTACTAAAGCTTCGTGTTTTAGAGCATGAGCCAGTAATTGTATATAAGAGTATATACTGCTACGTACAAATTAACTGATCAGACCACAACTTTTCAATGTTTAAAACAGAATAACATTCCCTGTAAAAGCACCTTTGTGACATTTTAACTTTAGTACTCCTCTCCTTCTTTCTCACCCTTTCCAACAGAACCCACACCAACCTCATCATCCTTCTCAAGGGCAGCCATGTCCACATAGACCTCAGAAAACTCTCCTTCCTCTATGCCCTCATCCATGTACCAATGAACGAAGGCATGCTTGGCATACATCAAGTCAAATTTGTGGGCTAGGCAAGCCCAGGCTTCAGCAACAGTTGGGTTGCTCAGCACACACACAGCTCACTGTACAGCTCACTGTACTTTGGCCAGTCTCCACCAGGTGCCAGTGGAAGGCTGATAATGCCAACTCTGAAGCCAGTGAGGCACCAGTCCACAAACTGGGTGCTGCACTTGGTCTTGATGGTGGCAAAGGCAGCATTGACATCTTTGGGAACCACGTAACCCATGATATAACAGGCAGCAAGCCATATATTTACCATGGCGAGGCTCACATTTCAACATCTGGTTGACTGGCTCACAGCATGCATTGGTGATCTCTGCTACAGAAAGCTGTTCATGGCAGCCTTTCTCAGCAGAGATGACAGGGGCACATGTGGCCAGAGCGAAGTGAATGTGGGAATAGGACACCAGGTTGGTCAGGAATTGTCTGATCAATGTTCATAGCTCCATCAAATCTCAGGGAAGCAGTGATGGAATGACCTATTAAACTATTCAGGTTAGTAGAAGTTGGGCACTCAATATCAGGATTTCTATGACAGATGTCATAGATGGTCTCATTGTCAATTGAAGACACAATCAGAGTGCTTCAGGTGTGGGTGGTGAGGATAGAGTTGTAAGGCTCAACTACAGCTGTGAAAACCTGGGGTGCTGGGTAAATGGAGAACTCCAGCTTGGACTTTTTGCCATAATCAACAGAGACATTCCATCAGCAGGGAGGTGAACCCAGAACTAGTTCCCCCACCAAAGCTATGGAAAACCAGGAAGCCTTAAAAACCTGCGCACTGGTCAGCCAGTTTCCGAATTTGATCCAAGACAGGATCAATGATTTCCTTGCCAGTGGTGTAGCGCCTGTGAGCATAGTTACTAGCAGCATCTTTCTTGCCTGTGATGAGCTGCTTGAGGTGGAAGAGATGGCAGTAGGTGTCAGTGCGAACTTCATCAATCAATGACTTGTGCGTTCCAGGTCTACAAACACTGCCCTGAGCACATGCTTGCCATTGCCTGTCACACTGAAGATGTTGAAGGAGTCACTTCCTTAACCCCCAATGGTCGTGTCACTTGGCATTTGGCCATCAGGTGGGATGCCATGTTCTAGGCAGTAGAGCTCCAGCAGGCATGGCCAGTCTAAACACCAGCCTGGCCAATGTGGATGGAGATGCTCATGCATGGGTGCTGCTCTTCAGCTGCCAAGCAGATGGCTGAGAGGGAGAGGAGAGAGATTGTTGCTTCTTACAGCACGACTCTTAGGTGGTCGACCTAAGAGAACCTTTCCTGAGGACATAAGCTAATGGGTAGCGGGGACAAGGACTGGAGTTATGGCTGTCTGCCTTCTAGCCTCTTCTACATTTTGTTCATAGTTGTCAAATAATGCCACTTAAAAAATAACTTTTTAAATTTTTTAATCTTTTGAGAGTAGTCAAGTTTTACATGAGGAGTCTATTAATGTTCACAGAAATTTGTTAAGATTTACTGAGGAGATGGCTGTGGAATTTTTGGAATGCTGCCACTACTTTTCAGGCTTTTCTTGATCTTGATATTTCTTGTTTTTATATGTTGTTACATTGTTTTTATTGGATACTAGGGTTTAGATAACAAGTTTGATTTGAATTTAACTCCTAGGAAATATCATAAAATATAAATTCCTTAATCTAGACTGCAGTTTAAAATATAAAACAAGAGTTGAAGGCCAGGACTAAGATAGTTTGAGCAGAACCGTTTTGTCAGAGAAGCCTCAAAAATGCTTTATTTTGAAAAAAAAAAAATCATTTTCATTTGATTCCCATATTTAAAAATGAGCTTTTACAATGTCACTTTAATAGCTTTGCCCTATCTTTTTCTTGGTTTGTGGACTTTATTAGCTTTCAGATTGCCAAGATTGGGACTTGAAAGTGGCCATATAGTTGTGGTGGTCCTGCTGTGTGGTGAGCTATCGTGATGGCAGAATCATTGCCTTTTTCTTAATACTATCATCTGAACAGCACAGTGACTTGAAAGTCTCCGGAATCCCTGTCTGTATGAATTACCGTGGTCTGGCAGTGTGGACATGACAACTGGGTTTGAATCTCTTGCTATGTGATATTACTGCAGCACCTCCCTAGTCCCAGGAATAATTGGAACATATTCCTTCAAGCAGCTGTTACACTTTTCATAAATTACACACCTTAATTTTTCTAACTGGTTTGCTTTTTTTGCTGTTGATCTCTGTTTTCAGTGCTTGATAGTTACCTTTATAAGGTAGCAGTTTCATTAAGTGACTGTTACATTTGTTTGCAGGACCCCTATGGTGTAGCAGTGGGTGGAACTGTGGGACACTGCTTATGCACCGGATTGGCTGTAATTGGAGGAAGAATGATAGCACAAAAAATCTCTGTTAGAACTGGTAAGTTGTTTTTCAGTTACAAAAAAGTACTATTTGTCTTAACTCTTAGAATCAGAGATAGATTAGAAAGGGGCACTATTTTAAGTTTTTACTTCTGAAGTAGACTGGTCTTTGTAATAACCTCCTAGACGTCCATTGTGTTCCCCCTGCTGTTGCAAATATGGACTGTGTAGATGTTGTAAAATACAAATGAATCTGTAAGCATTGCTGGATTCATGGTAGCTTTCTGTTAAGATAAATTTAAGTCGATAAAACAATCATGTTGGAAATATAACTTTTTGGCCTAAAAATGCCTTATAAGATTGGGAATTATACTGTATTTACTGCTTCTGCTACAAATTTGTATGTAGTTGGTAGGCCTTAAAGATGGCATAAAAACAGTCTTCTTGCTAGCTAGTTGTTGAACATCTTTTATAATTAGGTTTTAAAGCGAATTATAGCTCTATTGTTGCTTGTCAACACTTCTCAATATAATGTTCTTTCACAAAACAGTGCTGGAGAAGAAAGTGATTTTTAATGTTCAGAGTCAGGCATGTTGTGTTCTTTGCTGTGAAAATGGAGTTTAAGTGTTTTTAATTTGTTTTTAAGGTTAGTTTACTAGATTAGAGGAATAATGGGCAACATTTTGGCTCTCAGGAATTTTGCCTTATTTGACTTTTTTCTCTTCTCTTTCAGTGACAATCATAGGAGGCATCGTATTTTTGGCATTTGCATTTTCTGCACTATTTATAAGTCCTGATTCTGGTTTTTAACAAACTATTTGTTCATTTGTAGTTAAAGATAGGTCACTCTTGTGTTTATGTACATAGTGTACATTATAACTGATAGAAAATAACTGTACTTTGTAGCAATGAGTCATTATGTCCAAAAGAAATAATCATTGATTCTATTTGCAACATGGATTTTTAAAAGAAACCTGATGTTGTAAGTGTGGATTTTCTTTTCTCTAGCATAATTATGTTAAAATGGTCTCCATTTTTGAGGGTGTTCTTGACTTTTTTCAGCGGGGCAGTGTATTACAGAACCATTGTGCAGTGGGATCTGACCCCTTTATAAGGAATCACTGAGATATTTTAAGATGTTCATCTTAAATTTTTTCCTGGGGGAAGAATGAATTCGTTTCTATTTTTAAAGCATTTACCCCAGCCAGTAAGCAGTAGTTTAATCATGTCTTTTCAAAATGAGAGGTTTTTAAAAAATAAATAAAAGGCAAGAGAAATGAATTACAGTCAGTTCTCCATATCCATTGGTTGGTTGGCATCCACAGATTCAACCAAGCACAGATGGAAAATATTTGAAAAAATGTTATTGTTGCTGATATATACTCTGTAGTTAAGCCTGCAATGGGCGGTTGTGTCTGTACTGAACATGCACAGTTTTTTTCTTGTCATTATTCCCTATAGACAGCATAACAACTATAGCATTTACATTGTATCACGAATTATAATCTAGAAATGATTTAGAGTATATGGATGTGCATAGGTTATGAAAACACTACGCCATTTTATTTAAGAGATTTGACCATCCGTAGGGTTGGGGGAGGGTCATGGAACCAATCCCCGCTCAAATACCAGGGGATGACTGTACTGTTATATCAGTAATATGACAAGAATTGTTTGCCAGGTCCATTCTTCTTCTTCTTTTTTTAATTGGGTAGGAAACCCAATATAAAAACAGTCAATATTTGACAATGTGGAATTACCAAATTGAGAGAATACTATGAGTGTATTCATATTTTTTCTATACTGAATAAACAATGTAATATACAATACAAATAAAAGTGGTATGACCGGTGCTTGTTTTTCCCTTTTGTGTTACACAAGTTCATAACTTTATGATTTATCAAAGTAGGATTAATATTTATAGACCAGTTTCGAAAGTTGATGTAAAAAACTAGAGCCAAGCATTGTTCTAAAATAAAGCAGTCTTACTTAACTCTCACACGGTTCAATGAGGTAGCAGGTAATACTATAAGGTTACGTGATAGAGCCGGGGAGTCAGTTTCATTCTAGAGCCCATCCATAATCATTGACTATGGCAAGCCTACCTCATTTTATCATAGCAACTTCCGTAATCAGTGTCATTAAAGTATATTCTAACTTGACTCTTTTCTACCTAAGCAGCATAACTGCTTTCTCCCAGCCTGATGTTTTCTGTTACCACAAGTGGCAACATTGCCATTAATATCCTCTTTAAACCCAGAGGACAGTTCTATAAAAATTCCCACATGTTCCTTGTGCGAAGTAAAATAGTAGACCCAGACAGTTCAGGTTTACCGAGCTACTATAAAATTCCACAATGTACAGTCAATTTGTAATTTGAAGAAATTATGAAAAAACAATCTTTCATAATCATATAAAGCATTGTCACTGCAGCAACCATTTTGCAGTAATAACTGTGGGAAAGACAGTTAACCACCACAGTAAAGAGATCTAAAAGTAGTTGTCAATTAAAAAGCAGTAGCATATACTGATGGAAAAGTCATGTTTGGAAACTTCACAGTAATTAGACAACTCCTTAAAAAGCATATATTATAGGGTATAAAGCCCTTCAAAGAAATTTCAGGTTAAGTCCTCAGACTACACCGCCATACTCTGCAGTTACATAGCCCTAATATTGCCTTAGTTATAAACAGCGGGTGGGGAATTATAATATTTCTTTTCTAAGAACAGAAAGAATTCTTTATTAGAAAGTAGCTGGTACCATCAGAGCCCAAACTTGGCACTGCAGGCAGCCTGCTCCTAGTACTAGCTTAAGATGTGAATAACAGCATAGCTTTCTGAGGCAGCACAATCTTGTAACAGGATATAACTAATCAGAATTTGGTAGCTTAGACCTAAGTTAAAAATCACTAATGCAGTTATTAAACTCCACTGCTGAAAGAGAAAATTTTTATTGGTAGTCATTTAAAAACATTTAATAGTCTCTAAAATCCAAAATAATGCACTTCTTACAAGTTATGTGCCACATAAAGCAGGTGTTATTTTTTGAGAAATGCAGGTGATACTGAAAAAAGCACTGAGGTATTTATTATTTTTAAAACTGAGTAAGGAAACAGTCTAGATCTAATTTTTACATTTATAAAAAACAATGCTACTGCTTGGCTCTTTAATTTTAGGTTCTGAATACAAAACTATGGGAAAGAGCTTTCTAATAGTACATGTAGTTTTTAAAGAAATGCACATCATAACTTGGGAAAATGATCATATAGCAAGAGGCCTGCATGAAGGTAGGCTAATTTTAACATCAAATTAAAAGTGATGCTAAATTTGTAACAAATTTTATACAATATTGTGTATCCACAGATAGCTCATGAAAATTATCAGAGAATGTTAATATAATATAGCACCTTTGAAACTATTTGTTATCCCTTCAGGTTTTGTGCAATTTTGAATTTGGACTGAAGACAATACCTAGAAAATGTTAGTATCAGTTTGGATTTCAATTAGATGTTTGCTTTAGGAAAAACAGGTACTCTTAAGATTAACGATTAACCATTTACAGCTCCACCTTTCAGCAGAAAGAATATTACGCTATATCTTGGTTTATTAAAACCAAGAACCAAGCAATAAGAACAGGAAGTGTAGCACACTAAGAACCACACAGAACATTAGAATTTGGTGTATGTTTTTAAGCTACCGACTGATGTTAATTAGAAATTTACAAAGATAAAACATTTTTTTGCACTAACTGGTTTCAATACAGCACTGAATTTAACTCATCTTTGGGGCTTCAATCTTTACGTAGAGTGAAGGTGCAAGTGCCATACAGAGATCCTTCCCGAACTTACACTGTAGAATAGATTTCAAAAGAATTCTAGAAGGTCTAAGTTACAGATGTCTGGCTGACATAGTTATTGAAAAAAAAAAAGGACATTTTCTGGCTTTTTTTTTTTTGCTGGATGATTGTCTAGCCATATAATACATTGATCTGAAGATAATATAGCTTTTCCTACATTTTAACACTAGTACTGGCACGAATGCTAAGCAGTGAATTTGTACCAATACAAGCCAACTCAAAAACACTGATTATAAAACATTTGAATATCATTTTTAAGGCGATGTCACAGTTTGTTTCCTCAGAAATGTAAAAAGCTTGCATTTAAAAACATCACATCTTCAACGTAACCCTCAGAGTCAAGAAGCATTTTTTTACATCATTAAATCCAACTTGTAGTTAATTTGCTTCAGTTACCATTCCCTAAGATCCCGAAAGCTAGACAGTGTTCCCTGCAGCTGGCCTGTGGGACTCAAGAGCTACGCTGGGAGCCCTAAAGTGAGGAATTCTGTCCCAGTGCAAATCGGCATGAAGTATCCTAAAATTTCTAGGCTTCAAATGTTCTAACACTGCTTTACTGGACAGTATGGAGATTTAGTTTTGTTTTTAAAGGACCAAGCAACCGGTGTAGAGAGAGCAAACATTTTTTTTTTAGAAGAGTTTGCAGTATGTATACATTGTTCTACCTATATTTAAAGACTATATGGATTTTAATACAGATAGTAATGGCCATTAGAAAATGCTGATGGTTTTACTGACATTTCCCCAAATGGGCAAAACAGGAAATATGTGCCACTATTTCTGTCATACTGGCCTTTGGCTGTGTTGGGGAAGTAATATAAAAAGTGCCCTCCCAAACAGAAAAGGCAGCAAGTGAAACTAGAAAAATGTTGGAGCTATATGAAGCAGATTTGAAAGAATTTACCTTTCTTTTTTTCTTAAATTATTTGAGCTGAGACCAGGAGAGAAGTGCAGGGGCGTCTGGATTTGGGCCCTCCACTGCTGTCCTGCAGTAAAACAGATTTGGATTGCCCATGAATATTCGTCATGAGGGCTAGAGACTGCACCCCAGAGAAGAGCTAGTTCTCCAAGTGATTACAAGGCAAAACAGAACAAACCACAAATTAAATACATGACACTGTGAAATCATTTGATGAGAAAACAGAACACAAAGATATATAAAAATATAAATAAATACATGTAGCCATTTTTTATTCAAGAAACCCAGAGGACTGCTTACAAAGCAATTTCTTCTTTTAAAACCACTTACTAAATTCTTCCATAAATACTATTTGATTGTCACTTAATGCAGCACCTCAGTGTTTGCTGGTGGTGGTGATGGAATTTCATTTAATAGTCTCTTCATAAACTATATCTTATGTCATTAAAGAACATTCCCCTAGGAAAACCCAAGCAGCTTACAAAACATTGTTAAATACTCAAAACAGAACCTGCAAAGTATTTTATTTAAGAAAAACGAGGAATGTAGTGTTAAATTAATGACATGGGGGAAAATATGCAAAACATTCACATGGAAAGTTTTAATTTTTAAATATCCACGTTTAATTTCTTGTGAGCTGTTCAATACTGTTTTAAATATCCTGAATTAATAACCATACCAACAAAATTCACTCCCAGTGTTTCCACAGGAGTCATTAAGACCAAATTATACTTTTTCTTCAAAGTTGTCTTTTCTCAGTCTTTTTTGTGCAAAAATATTACAAGAGCAATTCAAATGGAAACACTGAAATGACATGCCAACATTTCAGAGCACATGTAAAACACTCAGAATAATTCTTGAAATGATTGTATTCTAAAATATTACTAACAATCACTTTTAGGTTAGTTTTATACATCTATTCACACTGATGCAATTTTCCTAGACCTCTGAAAATAAACAGGCTCATTGGTCTCTTTTGGTGTCCACACAATAGGCAAGATAGGTTTACAATAGTGTCTAAGTGGAACTAGCATCTACAATCTCAACTCCAACACATTCAAAGCAAAAGTCAAAGTTCATTTGGCTACCTTGAAATCACTCCCATAAACCTACTATGGTTCACTGGATCTAAACATTTCTCAGAAATGTGTCATTTTTAAATTTCACCTAAGTGATGATTTGGGGATCCTTTAGAAATGGTAATGCCTAACATAATAAACTTTATCAAAATGAATAATTGCAATAAAGTGCTTATTACATTTCAAAATGATGCTTTTAGACTGTGGTATGTTAAAAGTGTGTGCTATTCCTACATAAAGGATCCCCAGGCATGAGAGTTGGGTCTTCTCACCTGTCTCAGAAAGCAGCAGCACTATCTTTTGGTAGGCTGACAATAGGCACATTACCCATGCGGATGAGGCTATACTAGTGCTATGGCAAAGTGGGGAGGAAATTAGAAAAGTGGAAGGATGTGGGGGGTTCCTACTATCTTCATAGTTATATACAAATATATTAAATATGCTATAAAAATAGTCGACTCTTTTCCTTTGCAATTACTTCAGAAGCTCCTTTAGAAGAATGCTCATCCAACCCAAATAAACTTAAAAGGTTCTCTTTCTCCTATCACTAATAAATTGGCAACTGTCTTGTGCTGTTTCTTTTCCACCATTGAAAATTTCCAATCAGCTTACTCCGGGCTAGACTCACTCAGCAAAAGTAATATCCAGTGTTTATACCTTCCAATGTTGACTCACGAGGGACATGAACAGGGTCACAGATATTGGAAAGGTTATAGACTTGAATTGAGTTTTACACAAATGTTCATTAATAAACTTTCAATCACCAAAGAAATACAGAAGAAGAAAAAGGTATAAATGAGCAATACTAGAGTAAAATGCTATCTGCATTCCACTTTTTAAAAGAGTACCTCAATGTAGTGGAAACATTTTAAAACACATTGAGTAATATCCAGTTTAAAACAACTTTCACCTGTCTGTAGGGCCCCTATCTAAGACTTCCTGAACAAGGGTTCGTCTCCCTTCCACACACACTGCCCTTTACAGAGCTGCACTGCTTCAATGCCCTTAACTAACTGCACGCAGACTGCTTTAAGGCAATGACCAACCACTAGACTACAACACTTCTGAAGAATCCAAAAAACATTTTCACTATTCCACAATGAATATAACAAACCATTCGAATTTGCTGGCATCCTTTTATTACTAGTACATTCCTACACCAGATTTAAGTGACAAAGCAGAGCACAAGACTCAAATTACCCCCTCAACTCAGAACACAGTTTGGAGACTGAAATGCAGTATTTACTTACATGCTACCCCATTCCCCTTGTCTGCTTTTCCACTCAAAAAAGGGAGTATTTTTGAGTGTCTAGGTTCTGTTTTGACATCCCTCCCAGCAGCAACTTTATTAGTCCTTGCAGTCCTCGCTATTACTTGTTAAAACAATACTGACACACACAGTGCCACAGCAGTCCAAAGCAAGATAATAACTGCAGAATAGCTGACATTTTTCCTTATCTTCAACAGTTTCTTCCCTAAAATGTACCACCCAGAATAAATTTTTTTTTTTTTAAGAAAAACCGACTGACAGTAAAGCAGCAGAAAGAAGATACAATTTTTAAGTAGCTGAGAGGTGTCTCTGGTGTCTTTTAATGACTTAGTTTTAGAATTTTAATTAACAACTTTGGCTACAGAAATGAAGAACAGGCAAGTGTTTAATCTTTGACTGCTCAAATCTCCATTTGTGGGGGAGGGGGCAGGGACAGCTTTGCAATCCAAGTTCAAGAGACAAAGAAGGAAAACAAAGTTAAAGGAGGAGCTAAGAGGCAGTTGGTGCTTACCACCTCCTCCAACACAATGCTGCATGCTGACAGCAAAGAAAAAGCAGCTAGCTACTCCTTTAAATTTAGCAACAAATTCTAACCAGAAAAAAAAAGACCCGCCAGGAACATAAATTATAAATGCAAAATTTTGTCTTATTTTCTCATTTATTTTGGGGCTTGTCTTGAGCTTTGCTTTTGTTAACCTAGGTACACAGTACCATGGTCCACCACGTTTCTCTTAAGCATCTCTCTTAGAGGCTAACTAAACCTTAATGTAACAGTTCTTCATACCTTTCATTAGCTAAATTCATATCACTAGATATCACCGATAAATGAATGAGGCACAACTCAGATACATATGGAATGGCATGATAAGTTTAAGAAAGGCAATTTGAAAGGGGTGAAAGTACTGTTACCATATTGTACAACATCATTTCGTCAGTGTATGTATGGCTCAAGTACACACATGTTCTGACAACTATCCTTGACATTCACGAGAAAGTCAGAAATCTATTCTGGATGATCATTTAGCTACAAGAGGAGCTCCTTGATATGTTAATTATTGATTGGTATCTATGATACTTCTTTTATAGAAGGCTAGATACCAACTTTCTTTGGTTGTTTTCAACACTAATTTTCTAATTTAAGTGTGGCCAGGCATAATCTTCTACAGAAAGACAAAACATATCCCTTAAGGATGACAGCAAAGCTGAGGACAGAAAAGTTTTAAGAAATGACTTAGAATTCCTCTGACTCCTTTAACTATCAATTCCATATAGGTTATTTTCATTGTTCAAAACCTTTTCTGTCTAACAACATCAATTTTGTTATACATTTTCTTTTCAAGTCAATTTTGATTTATTACAGCTTACTGTCTTCCCTTTTCTCAGTAATAATTTTTAAAATTCTAATAAGAGACTTTCCATTAATTTTCCTTTATTCTATAGTTGTAAATTTTATCATTAGTACCATAAAATATATAAAATGCTTTTTTATGAATACAATTTCTGTTGGAATTACCTTTAAGAATATGATATTGCCAAACGAAATCTTAGTTCATTTTTAGAAAGCATGTGAGTTACAATATCCTGGTGGTGTAGTGAAGGCAAAGCCAATTCCTACCCCTTTTTTCTTTGTAGGAAATACTAAGATCATATTGAGCGAATATTTCCTGATAATTCTTAAATAACTACTTAGCTTTAGGAAGATGTTGATTTAGGAAAACAATTTTGTGATCACTGATCATGTTTGGATGTGTCATCTTTTATTTCTAAATTATCTGTATAGCTCCAGTCCAAGAGACTCTAAGCAGTCTTATAGGAAGTTGGGAAACCAATAATGGCACTGACACCCACATGCTGTGAAAAATGTACTAAGGTTTCAAAACTGCTACTGAAATCAGACAATGAGTTCAAGATGGTGAGTTATCACCTGAATCAAAATCAAGGCACTATGGGTTTTTTTTTTTCCCCCTCAAATAACCCTGAATCATTTCTGACTAAAAGAAGCATTGAAATTGTGAATAATAATAAAAAGATTCCAACAAATCCTAAAAGTTAAAATTCCCACCAGTGAGAATGTTAAAAAGTGCCTAAAATGTTTTGTGTGCAAATTTTACTATCACTGAAACATTCTTGAAATTACTTTCAGACTTGTTGAAAACCATTTACACAAATATTTCCAACTATGAACTATATCAAAATATGTGATCAAAATTCCCAACCTTCTAAAATAAAGCAGTGCAAATCCTATTTTTAAACATAATTGAAAAATAATGAAATGAGAGATATTTCTGAATAACTTGAAAATCCTATTATTTCAATAATTTAACCTGAAAAAAAAATTCATTCCCAGCAGCACATCATACCTCACTGAACAAACTGTGACATCACAGCCAAGTATGAACAAAAGACTTGTGCCCCGGAAAAGCGAATAGAACACTATCATGTTGTAAACAAAAGGGGAAACGAAGGATGTATTAGTTTGCACACGGCATCAGAATCTAAGGAAACATATTCACACCTATAAGGAGGAGATAATGCTTTCATGCAGCATACAAAATGTTTTGCTTTCTTTCCTTCTTTCCAGACATATATATAATATTTTTACAGCATCTGTACATAATTTGAGCCCACACAACATTCTGAAATTAATTATGATTCCATCATTCTCTGAAAAGGGAGAGGGGTTGGGAAAGTGGGCCTACTGGGCCTACTGGACTGTCTTCACGGCATCACTGTAAGCAACTCCCTGACATGGCAGTGGCGTGTCCTCTGTAACACTTGAAAACAGGTGCAGAACCACTGAAAGTTACTAACATTGTTAGTGCCTTTCTGATTCACTGGAGGTCATATTTCATAGCTGAGCTTCTTAACATTTGGCAATATACTCTTTCCATCAAAAAATATCTGGGCTAGTAAAACACTGTCAGAATTGGCTATGGCCCTATGGTCATCTCCTGCTGGCTGGTATTTGATGTACATCTGTAGCACTAGGCAGCATTTTACCTGCTAACTAATTTGAGGAACTAGAACACTCAATACTGCATCTCATGAAACTGCTGGAACTTTTCCTCCTGATCCTCAGAACAACTCAGCAACTCTTTATGGCCAGCCCCTCCTTCCCTTGAGGTCAGAGAGGAGGCATGTGTGCTACTGTGGCTGAACCTTGGAAGGGTCGGTCAAACTGTCAGTCCTGTGCCGATTCAGTTGCTGCTGTTGCTGAGACTGGTGTTGCTGGTGATGTGACTGAGGGAAAGTGCTCTGCTGTAGTGGAAATGCAGCTGAGAGGATGAGCTGAGTCGAAGGGTTCCCGTGGAGCAACCTAGAAGTCTAAAACAAATGGATTATGAAACATCGCTTTATGGCCATCATGTTATCTACGTTGACTTACGTTTTCTGGTCTCCATTGGAACAAAACCCTTATATTCCACAAAATCTACCTAATTTTTGCTCTCTCTTTTAAAAACTATATTTTGGAAAATGCTTAAAAGGCTTTCTCTTCTTTTGAAAGTATAGCAAAATTTCATTTTTAAAGGAACCTAAGCAGGAGAATTTCTGGTACAGAAAGCAATCTATGCCTTGAGACAAACATCACATATTCTTTCACTTTATACGTCCTAAAGACCACAATTTTTAACAGATAATAAACTTTAAGCATAGGTAAGAAAATATGAAACATGAATACTCTGAAGCCAAACAGCAATGCCTTTGCACAGGCTCATTCAGTCTGTTAGAACAGCCAGTAGTTCAAGCCCAACACGGGCCCTGAGGTACACTGTCTGGGTTCAAACTCTACCTGCCCATTCACTAAATATGTGCCTTGGTCAAGCTCTTTACTTCCCTGGGCCTCCATTTTTTTCATTCACAAAATAAGGATAATCACAGTGCCTCTCATATTGGGTTTCTATAAAGATTAAATATTAACATCATTATTATTTAAAAGTATTATAAAAATGAGGGCAAAGTTAGAGACTTAAGTTCTATTTGTAGCAGTATGGTATAAACAAAGCAAAACAAAACAGGGCACAGGATCTGAAGCCAGAAGCTCTGGATTGAGCTTTCTCTGCCATCGTTTAGCTGTGTGAGCTTGGGCAAGTCTTAACTCCAGGAGCCTCAGTTTCTTTCACCTAATTTCTACTTCTAGAGATACGAAGGAAACTAGGCAAAAGAAAGTGGATTTTTAAAATGAATGTGCTTTCTCACTACTGACAATGTAACTTGGTGCAGGGTCCTAACTTTAAAATGGAACTGAGATAGGTGAATTTTGCAAATATATATGGACACGTATGCATATGAACACACGAATAGATCTTTGAACTTTAAGAACCATTATTAAAAGCTTCGCCAAGGACCTGGACAATTTGCTTTTTCTCTCCATTATTAGGAAAAGCTTTTGTAAGATAAACTAAGGATATTCATAAGCCTTATAGGGTTACAACAGAGGTACATTATGGAACTAGGTATTACATGAGAAAAGCCAAATTGTGTATTTACTATCTACACATGAGTGTTTTTCTGAAGGGTGTCGCTTATCTTATTGCTTTAGTGGTCTCTTGTCTTTGGAATGCTTTTTTTACAAATGGGGGAAAAGAGACTACTCATTCTTTTAAGGGCCCTCATTCTAACAGACATAGAAGACTGAAGCCTTAAGGCAAGTCCTCTCCTTTTTCAATTCTCATTGAATATATTTTTCCTAGATAGTAGTTTTTAAGTTATGAATTCAGATTATTAGTTCATTTATAAAAATAGCTAAGCCAGTCATTAATGGCTGTACTAGAGGTTTAATGTCCAAGAGGCTGTTGAGTATGACTTGAGAGAGAGATTTAGGAAACTAGCCTGTTTTAATTTTCCATGTCACCAAGTTAAGAATTATATTTGGACCAGAACTTCAAGGGTGACAAATTAACACTGTATTTATGTCTGAGTATACAGTATAATACTAAGTCTTCTAATTATACCATATGTTGTAAGACTCTAAAATTGATATTATATGCCTGGCCTATGTGGAGTGGTCTCCAGCAAAAAACTAAATTAGCCTATGTTCAAAATTGTTCCATCTAGGCTAGAAGAGAAAAAGCTGAATTTCCAGATGTCATAATCTGCTCCTCTGTACTCCCAGAGAGGGTACTGAGATTCAGAAATCTGTCCTGATTTCCTTGCTGAGGATACCAACCCTAGGTGACTTTCTTCTGTAGCCTTACGGTAAGTAGATCTTGCCTGATATACCCACATGTGATCTGTGTCTGCATTTTGGTTAATCTAAGTGTTTAATATTTGTGGTCACAAACAACAGCAAGTTGTATGTCTTATACTAACTATGTTCAGTGATTTATATGCATGTTTTACCCATGAGATATGAACTATTAGCACCTCCATATTACAGATGAAGAAACTGAAGTTTAGCAAGTTAAGTAACCTGCCAAAGGTCACACAATATGTAAAGCAGCAGTGAGTGAATCTTAGGGCAATCTGACTTTAGAGTCCAAGTGCTTAACTATGACATATACTGCATCCGCAGTATTTCTGATATTAATTTATAACCAAAAAAATTATTGTAAAATTTAATCTGAAAAAATTATTTAAGACAATGCCCATATTAATTTTTTTTAAATCCTGTTGAATACCCCTGCCCTGTACAGATATTAAACTATTGATGGGTCACTAGAGAAAGAGAGAGAAGGTGCCTTTGTTTGAATTCCAGAACTCTAGCCAGAGAGAGCTCTATATAAAGTGCCCTGATATGGGCAGGAAGTAGCCACTTATTCTATCCAGTAGTTCAGGTGATTGTACATGGACATGGCAGGGTTAAAAGTCTTCCAAAGACTAAACAGGGAAGAAATATAGCTGACCGGGATAAATTCTGTATTTTCAGAAATTTAACTTACATGATAAGCTCTTATGAATTTTTCAGATCATTTACAAAAATGTTCATCTAATGGCTAATTTCATTATATCAAAGTAAGGGTTTGGGAATGCTTCCCCATGGCGAGAATTACCTGTAAAAATTGCTGTGGTGGTTGGGTCAGCTGAGCCTGAGACGGTTGCTGAACTGATGTAAGCTGCTGTTCCTGGGAACTCTGCTGCTGCTGCTGCTGCTGCTGCTGCTGCTGCTGCTGTTGCTGTTGCTGCTGCTGCTGTTGCTGCTGTTGCTGCTGCTGTGTGACTGACAATGTCTGTGACTGTTGCTGTTGTGCAGCGAAAGTAGGGTAGGCAGTCACCACCTGACCCATAAGCATAGTGCTAGGTACCATGACTGCTCCACAAGCTACCGGAGCAGTTACTAATTTGGTCACAAGTTGCTGACCTTGAGAAAATCTGTAAGAGGAAAGAAAAAGAAAGGGAGTCAGAAGTATAAGATATACATTATAAAAGGCAGTGGACTGAATATTTCTCTAAAATAATACTCAATGGTATCATCAATTTTTGTTTTTCTAAAGCTGTATGTTCCAATTTTGTTTCATGTTTTAAAAGATTCCCTTTGGGAAGAAGTATAACAAAAATGTGTATATAGCAAAATTAAAAGATCACAAAAAAAAAATACCACTTTTTTGGGGGATATCCACATGCAAAGGAATTAAGCTGGACTCTTACCTTACCATATACAAAAATTAACTTAAAACAGATTAAACACCTAAGCATAAGAGCTAAAACTATAAAATTTTTGGAAAAAAACACTGGGGAAAAGTTTCATGACACTGCATTGCGCAATTTCTTGGAAACGCCACTAAAATCACAGGCAAAAGAAAAAACAAGTACATCAAAATGAAAAACTTTTACGCATCAAGAGACACTATCAATACAGTGAAAGGTCAACTCACAGAATGGGAGAAAACATTTGCAAACCATATCTGAGAAGGGGTTAATAACTAAAGCAATCCTACTACTCAACGGCAAATAATCAGATTAAAAAATGGACAAGGAACTTGAAGTTGAAAGTTCAAAGAAAATACACAAATGGTTGATAAGCACATAAAAAGATACTCAATATCATTAATCATTAGGAAAATGCAAATTAAAACCACAATGAAGATACCACTTCACATCCACCAGGATGGCTATCATCCAAAAAAAAGGAAAGAATCAGTGTTGGTGAGGATATGGAGAAACTGGAACCCTTGTGCACTGTTTGTGGGAATAGAAAAAGGTAAAATAGTGCAGATACGCTGGGAACAAGATGATTCCCCTCAAAATTAAAAAGAATTACCATATTATCTAGCAATTCCATTTCTGGGTATATACTCAAAAGAACTGAAAACAGGGACTCAAATGAATATTTGTACACCTATGTTCATAGCAGCATTATTCACAATAGTCAAACAATGGATGTAACCCAAGTGTTCATTGAGGTATGAATAGATAAATGTAATGTGGTATGTATGTGCAATGAAATATTACTTAGCCTTAAAAAGCAATAAAATTCTGACACATGTTGCCAAGTGAAATTAGCCAGTCACAAAAGACATATATTATATGATCCCGCTTATATGAGATACCTAGAATAGTCAAACTCATAGACTTATAGGCTTAAAAAGTAGAAAGGTGGTTTCTAGGAGCTACAGGGAAAGAAGAATGGGATATTACTGTTCAATGGGTATAGTTTCAGATTGGGAAGATGAAAAACATTCTGGATATGGATGGTAGTGACAGTCATAACAACAGAAATGTACTCAATGCCAATGAACTGCACGTTTAAAAACTGTAAATTCTGTTATGTATATTTTATCACAATAAAAATGTTTTAAACCTGCTAAAACTTTTTTCTTTTTATAAAACTGGAGTAAAATATATGTGGAACATGATTCATTTTACTAATCATAAATGAATAAAGTTATCACAAGGGAAATTTTTAAAAAGCTAGCTTTAAAAGAGATATTTATACTGCAAGTTGTATGACCATAACTCAAAACAAAATGATATTCTAACAGTGAATAAAAGTATTCTCAGTTTATAAATGTATCAATGCAGCATAGTACTCACTGGGTTAGAATACACTAATGTTCTCCCTCCCCACCTTCCTTCTTCTATTTTCTTTAATGAAAGAAAACAAAAAATGATGCCTCTTCAAGGAATAAAATATTATTTCTAGTTGCTTTTTCTGGGAGATGAAGTTAGTTTCCAACACTGGCCATTATAGTGAAAAAACTGAGATACATGACTTTACTACAGATATATATATATAGGCTGCAACTACAGCCTGTTTATTAAACCTAGTACAGACACATACTTTATTGACTATACATTCCACAAGACGAAATCAATCTATTTTAAATCCATGTCAAAATACCGTATTTTACATGCTTTAGAACCAAAGGCATTACTTAATGCAAAAATACATATAAAAAGATTTTAAAATTTACCTATAAATAAAGCCCAAATAAATAAGTAACATTTACAAAGTGGCTTAGTCACAGACGTGCTAAGTGCTCATTCTTTTGTAATTTTAAAAGAAATTAATATCTGAATTGCTCAACTGCTCACTGGTAAAATTTGATGACAGTACTCTATATACCTCTGTAACCAAAAGACATTCTTCAATCTACTTCTATTTAACTATGACTTCTGACTTTGTATATACTGCTCTCTCTGCCTAGACTACCCGCCCCAGACTCCATGCCACATGTACACCAAAAGCCAAGCTCTTTTAAGACTCAGGCCAAGTATCTCCTCCATGAAACTTTCACTGGCTACACTCTTTCACCTGCTTGCCTGAACTCATAAAACCGTTCACCAAATAATATTGATTTGTTTACCTTTCAATGTCTCTTATAGTCTGATCTTTCCCTCGGGACAAGGAATATGCCATATTCATCATCTCAGTAGGCATTTAAATGGTTTGAAGTTAAGTTTTTCCTCTCAAAAATCAGATGTTTACAAATAGTTGTTAAACTGCATTCTTCAAAAGGCCCTTCAGCATTCTAGATTAATGAATTAATCTGGATTCACTCTAGATTAATAGATATTTCCTCGGGCTTTAAAACTAGTCCTCTGCATATCTATGGAACACATTCATAATATTTCCTTTCAGGAAGTTAGAGCTAAAAGCTGGACTTCTAATTTGAAGAAACTCAGGTTAAAAAAAAGAAGCAATGAGTTTTTCCTGCTTTCATTGCCTCTGTGATCCTGTACCTTCTTTACTCTCTGGAAGGTATTAATAGTTACTTAATATAATCCATTATACAATCTAATGTAACAGCAAACTTGTATTATAAAAGCAGCAGCCACACATTTAAAAAAAAAACAACATTTTGAGCACTTAGTACAGTAGTTAACAAATTCAAGAAAGGCACATTACCTTTATTCCACAATATACATCAACTACAGTATTTTACACCCTAACCATTGCTACTACATGAAAATCACCACTATCAGTATTAAAATGATAAAAGTTTCACAGTGATACAAAGCCTGTCATAAAACCTATATAACATTGTGCTGTAGAATTTGGATTCTAAAATAACTAATAGCACATTTTTGGAAAGAAAACAAAATTTACTTTTTTATTATAAAGTCCTTAAACGACACATTCTGCATTTTTATTTCAAATTCTAAAATGTCTGAAGTGAGCAACAAACTAAAATCATGTTTTTAAAAATTAAATTATTTTTTAATCAATTAATTTACAACTTTAGAATGACTTATGAAATATGATAACTACCTTATCTGTCTGTCCTGAGTGAATGTAGTTACTGCAGCACTCTGGGTACTGTTTTGTGGCATACTAGACGGAATCTGGACCATGCTTCCAGCTGCCGGCTGAGAAATCACCATAGTGTTATACAGTGGGGCTGTAAGAGTGCTCTGTGTCTGACTAGAAAGAGATGTTTGTTGACTGTGCCCGCTCAGTACATTTTGTTGACTCTGCTAGAAAAGAGAATATTTTAATGATAGATTAATCGAAAAAATTTACATTAGGATGTATGTTTCTAAATCATTCTAACAATAGTTGACTTGAAAGAAAGAGAAGTGACAGGACATATTACTCTTGGAGAAATCTGACCACAAATGAATGACTTGTAGTAAATGAGAATGAATTGGCCTTCAATATCTTGCTGGAAGGTATGCTATGATTTTAAAAAAGGAACATGATCTTAACAGGGATATAAAATATACATGTATATTTTATTATGACATAAAATATACATGAAGAATTTCTGTTAAATACACAAAGTGAATGACCAACATTAGACATTTTTATATATTTCATTTGAAGCCTTGGGATTTATCAAAGTCACAGACGTACACCAATTTTCAAAATTTCCTGGAATACTGATTAAAGCATCACTGCCTCAATTTATTCTTCACATATGGTAACATGTTTCCTAATTAGCCTCTTTTGCAAGTTAAACTCTTTTAACTTATAATGAAGTCAATATATTTTTTTATTACAAAATTTTTTAAATGTCAAAATATTGACAGTGTTTAACTATCAAGTTTCAAAACTAACAATTTTGCTTAATATTTTAATGATCACTCTTAATACTATGCTTTCTAATTAGTACTATTAAAATTTTAAATATGGTATTGTTCAAGATAGCACTTTATTTTTGTTTTAGTAATAGTATACATTTCGATCACTGAACACTTCATTGTACTCAATAACATTACCTGACTTGATGTACTTTGTAAAGTGTGCTGTTGTATCATATGCTGAGTTGTGCCAATGTGTCCAGTATTCATTCCACTTTGAATTTGGTTAGTTTGAACAACCTGGCCTTGCATATTTATAGGTGCAAGCTGTTGGATGTTAGATGAATTTCCAGAAGAAAGTTGAACAGAACCAAAATTCAACCCAGGGGTTGACTGCTGTAAAAACATCTTTAAAATAAAGATTACATTAAAATGAACTTTGTAGATTAAAAACAAAAAACAATGGGAGCATTAAAAAAAAGGCAAAAACAAGCTACAAACTGAAGTTTAAAAAGCAAGTAACAAGACTATGTCACTCGAAATGGACAATCATCAATAAATAATTACTGAATAAAACATAATTCATAATCATTCTTCCAATCTCTTAACTGAATCAGGTTTCCAAATGTGAAAAGAAGTGTTATAAATTTTAAAACCTTTACTTGTTTGAGCATTTTATGCATTGGGGATTATCTGTTATATCAATTAGCATTAGTGCTACTCAAAGGTCATGGACTGGCAGCTCTATATCACTAATCATTATAATTTATGGCATTAGAAGTACTTTTCATTTAAAGTTTCCCTTGTCAAAGTCCTAAGTCTCCGCTGACAAACATAACTTTAGAGTGGACTTGCTGGTTGACCAAATAAAACTATCAAATTATACCTACTGGTATTTTATAAAACAACACTTGATGATCTATAAATTCTGTACCTACAAATACTAAAAGTCTATGTAAAATAAAATTTTGATATCATAATTTGAGCTTACTAAAAAACTGAGCTGCTAAAGATGGCTCTAATCTGGAGAAACAATGATATTGATGGAAATACTCTTACGAATGAATTATCTTTAAGTCTAAATGCAGTCATACTGAGTAGGTAACTGATGAGTATTTACTGAAACATATCTCTTACATCTTTCATTAAAATAGTCAATTTTCCTGAAATATGAATGGCATGCTTTGTTTGAAGCAAATATAGTAATAACTTACCTGCAGCCCTTGACCATGTACCATTTGAAGTTGTTCTTGAATTTTTCTTAATTCTTCTTGTTGCCGATGAATATTTGCTTCAATCATCCGTGTTCGTTGCTCCAACTGGTCTTTCAGATGCTGCATGGCTCCTAATTGAGCTGAAAACTGAAACTTTTTCCATGTATGGAAAAAGTATAACATATTTTAGAATTACTTATTCCTCATAATTATGCAATATGAAAAGCAAGCAGTATATCCTGAGCTAAGAATGTTATGTCAGTTAACAAGATATTACCTCTCAGCTAATTTACCCATCTTTGCTCAGCTCTGTGATACTGGAGCTGGGCTCTATAAATAGTTCTTTTGCCAACTGGCACCAATTTAGTCATGTTAGTTGATGGTGATGGAGGGATAATGCAAAGGAGGTGCTTATCCTCTGGTTCTAATCCTTTCCCTTCTTGCTCTTATGCCAGTAGGTAGCCTCCTAATGAGTCTCATCAGCACCCCAGCAGATGGTTTTTTAGCAATTCTCACTAGCTTCCTAATGGCAGCTCCTCAGCAAATTTTCCTGGTACCCCAGCAGGTGACTACTTCTTCTCCAGCCCTACTTTATGCCAGCTCAGTGAAATGCTCTACCATCTGGTTGCAACAGCCACACCTGCCCCAGTGGGATCTGAATCTCAGCCTGGCCTGGAAAAGGCCAGGAATCTTCCAAGTTGCTCCTTCCTTGGGTACTCTCGCTTTGACTATGGTCAGGACTGCTCTCTGCATCTGTTATCTCCACAGCCTTTAAAACTTTGTAGTTAATCCCTGTTGCCAGTTAATCATTTTTTCATTACCTCTGTTCAAATTTCTAGTATGGCTCTGACTTCTCACTGGATCTTACCTGATTACAAGTACACAACAGCATTAAAAGGCCTGAGCTCATGTTGTGGCTCTACCACATACTAGAACAAGTTACATAACTTCATTTCTACCCTTTAACAACTAACTGGAAAAGTAGTAGGCACCTAGAGTTATTCCTATCAAATTTTGTCATTTGAATGCCTTCTTTACACATATCATTAGAAAGTTGCAAAATCCTGATAAATAACCCACCATAATATTTTTCTTGCATTTCAACTGGAACTGTTCTTAGACAAGTACAAAACATAGGCTTTTAAAGACTAAACAATTATCAATGAATAAATACATATGAGAATGAAAACAGGGTTTCCAGGGTTTTTGATTTTATTTATTTCTCTGTGTTTTACCTGAGTCATAAGTTGCTTCTATCTACTATTGTTTGAAATTTAGCCACATCTAGGGATTCATCACATTAAGTCTATATAGGTTCCTTTAATTATTTCCATGAATATTGAGTATAAGACGCAGTACAAGAGCAGGAGTAATTTCACTTTATTGAAAATCTGTCTTAGTATTAATATAGTCTCCTACGGTAAATTGCATGAACTAGCCATGTCACCCAAAAGCGTTTTTACTCTATTTCAAAAGTTTGTACTGAGGATACTGAATATTGCTTTTTAAAGTATACAACTAACTTCTGAAGTTGATAATCACCAGACCATATGATATATTATATCAGATGTGAGGAAATATTATAAATTTGATACTTCAACTCCCTCATGCCTTTATTTTTAAATATTATTCAAAATGTTATATTTATATCATACAAATATTTTATCCAGACTAAAATATACCTTTGATGATTACACTGTCACCATTTAAAGGACTTCTATTAAGTACAAATTAAAAAGCAGAAAAAACAAAAGGCAGAATAATAAGAAACTAAGAGGCAATGTATTTGGCTTTATCACTAAATAAAATACGAGATTTTAATGATTATTAACACTTTTGACATAACATATTATTTATTTCATAAAAATATGCTTTCAAATGTTAATCTAGAGATTAATAATATTAAAAGTATGTCTAAATATTTATATAAAAATCTTGTTAACTTTCAGAATAAAAAGAATTTGAGAACTCAATAATAAGAGTTACAACTGCATATAATATTTAATAACATAGTGAGCTATTATAAAACTTTACATAAGCATATGTTGCTAGAAGTCAAAATTATCACATTTAAAAAATTACACTGTCAATATATTTTACAAGTATCATATGTATAATTTAAATAATAACTATATAAGACAAAAGTATTTTTAAAAAATATACTGTTTTTACCTATTGTTAACTATTATTATTTGAAATTAAGATACTGTTAGGTCAAGGTGTATTTAATAACAGAACAGTAAAAAAAATTCTAGATTATTTTTATAACTGCTCAGTGGTATTTTTTACTGTTTGAGGCACTGAATGAATACAGAGTCATAAATTATAGTTGGGAAGTTATAATCAAAAGTAATTTGGTGTCACTTCTGTAATACTTCTCTGAATCCTGTCTCACTAATTTCTACATTTTGGCCTTTAAGACTTAGCTCCAGTAAAAATTCTTCCAGAAAGTTTTCCTTCACTTCCTCAGTGCACCTATCAGCCTATATATACTGTTGAGCATAGACTATATGTGGTATTGTAGTTCTGTCATTGTAATAAAGCCTTTTAATATATTATATTTGTATTGCCAGCACCTGCAATATCTGATACAAAGAACTCAATAAATGTTCTATATATGAACAAATAAATACATGAATAAAATTACTTGATTCATCTTATATCCATAGGAAGAACAAAATGAACAGCTACATTTCATCATCAATATCTTTCTGTTTATAGAAATAATATTTTCTGTCAATGGCGGTGTTATAGCAAATTAAGCAGTGATTCTTTGTTGTGCAAAACTCATGCATTCTGAAAGATAATTAGCATCCCTGGCCCTTGCCTATTAAACTAAGGGCCAGTGGTACTCCAAAAACAATGACAATGAAAAGCATCCCCAGATATTCTAAATGTACATCGCTGAAATTCACTGTATCTATAAAAATACTTTAAAAAAAATTCTGTATTAGCTTAAAAGCAAATTATAATTTCAAAATACTTAATTGAAACAAACAAACAAAAATACCTGAGACATGCCTTGTGGAACTGGTAAATTTGTGGCTTGAGACATCACTGGCTGTGTTAATGACTGACCAACAGACTGGGAATTTATCGACTAGAAGCAAAACAAAAAACATCACCAAAGTGACGATCATTCCCATGCAGGAGTACTTCCATCAGAAATAGTACTATGGTATCTTTATAACTGAATTATAACTTGCCTCATCCTTTTTCAGTTAAGTGCCGGCATTCTCCCCCTCTACAATGAAAATACCTGTTCCATATTTATGTTTTTTTATTCCAAGGCATTTGCCACATTACCCTGCATGGGCTCTCAATAAAATTTGATTGAACTTAACTCAAAGTGATTGGCATTAAAATTTAGATATGGAATAGCTCTAAATTATCAGCTTTCCATAACTGAAAAAAATCTAACATTTTATCTGAAAATTAAAAGAATTGATATATTTGACAACTATATCACACATAAAAAAGATCTCAAGTAAATCTTGTATATCAACAACTATTTTGATCTTTATAGAAAGGAAAATAAATCAATGAATTCCTGAAAATTCAGATGACTTTTTTCCCTTTTAATAAATCTTTAATTCATAAGAATACTAATTAAAGAGGTTACCTGACTACTGAATGACGATCTCCTTTGTGCCATCTTTTCATGACCTGGTAAATGCTGTCTAGGAGGAGTGCTAGTATCCGTTGGGATCTTTGTTGGTGTTGCTGAGATTAGTTAACAAAAAACAACAGCATCACTTTGTACGGTTTTCAGAGATGAATCTCAAAATGCATTTAAGTGAATAAAAATAAGGTCTTTGAGTTTTTTTCTAAATTATTCTATAAAAGTAAAGTCTACAACAATAAACTGATTCATTTTAATTCCCTTTTTTTTAAGGACAAAGTATTTGAAATAGGAAAACGTTAAATATAAAAATGGTTTCAACTCGTACAACTCAATAGTAAAAACCTAATAATTCAATTAAAAAATGGCATAAAGACATAAATAGACATTTCTCTGAAGACATGAATGGCCAACTGGTATATGAAAAAAAACTCAGTGTCACAAATCATCAGGGAAATGCAAATTAAAACCACAATGAGATACCATCTCATATCTGTCAGGATGGTGATTACCAAAAAGACAAAAGACAAGTGTTGGCAAGAGATGTGGAGAAAATGGAACTCTTGCGCACTGTTAGTGGGGGTACAAAATGGTATATCCACTGTGGAACAAGTATGGAGGTTTCACAAAAATTAAAAACAGAACTACCATACATGATTCAGCAATCCCACTTCTGAGTATCTATCCAAAAAAAACTGAAATTAGAATCTTGAAGATATTAACACTCCTATGTTCAATGCAGCACTATTCACAATAGCCAAGATGTTGAAACAACCTAAATGTCCACTGACAGATAAATGAATAAACAACATGTGGTATATACATATAGCAAAATACTATTCAACTTTTAAAAAGAAATTCTGTAATTAATATGTGAAAATGTAGAAGAATCATGAGGATATTAGGCTAAGTGATATAAGCTAATGACAGACAGACAATGCATGGCTCCATTATACGATATATCTAAAATAGTCAAAATTCATTGAATCAAAGAGTATCCTGGTGATTGCCAAGGGCTGGGCAGTGGAGAAAGTGGAAAGTCATTAATCAATGGGCATAAAGTTACTGTTAAGCACAGTGAATAAACTCTAGACATCTGTAGTATAATACTGTACCTACAGTCAATTATAACGTATAGTACACTTAAAAACCTAAAGAGGATAAATCTCATTTTAAATGTTCTTACCAGAATAAAATAATTTTTAAAAAATGAAAGCGATATAATAGAGGGAATTTTTCCTCTGAGATTTCAGAAATTCCATATTTAACCTCTTTGATGTTTTACCCACAATGCTGAGTACTTCATAACCCCTCTTTTCATTAGTATACTTTTAATACCCTTAGAAATAATAGTTACTCTTAAAAAAAAAGGCTACTAATTCAATGACAATTATGCAAGTCTTCAAAAAGACAAGATAGTTAAAACTTTCAAAAAGTAAACTTAAAAAATTATTTACTGGCTCTACCAATAAAAAAAAGAAAAAGAAAAAGAAAAAGTTGTTTTGCTTTTTTAATTTCTTTTTGAGAGATAATTAAAAACAACGTACTAATACCAATATTACTACCTACATATTTTATAGGGTACTTCATAAACTTAATTCCTCACTAAATGTGAGCAATGTGCCTCCTTCAGAAATGTTATACTTCAGAAATGTTAATACTTCAGAAATGTTATACTTCAGAAATGTTAAAACTTATTTTAAAGTAGCATTTGATGAAAAATACTGATACCAGTAACACAATTTAGAAACATTCTTTTTAAAAGAAGTCTGCTTTCAAGCTAGAGTACTCACAGGAAGGGTCTGAGACTGCTGTGTGAGATGATTTTCTTGAACTCCGGGAGGAAGCAGAAGGGGTTGGGCTGTGATCGAACCTTTCCAATGCTTCCTTGAGACTCACTGTGTTTATACGATTATCAGACCCAGAATCTTGACTCTAAGGAGAAAGAGAAAAATAAATGTTTTCTTATGGTTCAGTTCAGAGATCTCAAATTATCAATATTGCTTGCTGCCAAATTAGTTTTCAACCATAACAAAGCAATGGTATCTGTGTATATATTAGGTAAAGAAAATAATCTTTTATAGCCAGAAAGTTCTGGGTTCAGTCTCGATTTAAAAAAAACAACAAATGCAAAAGAATTAAGATGGACTATTACCATATACCATACACAAAAATTAACTCAAAATGGATGAAAGACCTAAACTCAGAACTAAAACAATAAAGCTTTTAGAAGGAGAAAAGCTTTCTGACATTAAACTGGGCAATGATTTCTTGGATATGACATTAGCACAAGCAACAAAAGTGCATTGGAGGACAGTATAACAGAGTGGAAAGGCAACCCACAGAACAGGACAAAATGTGTGAATTATATATCTGATAAGAAATTAAACTCAGAATATATAAAGAACTTCTACAATTCAGCCACAAAAACAATCCATTTAAAAAACCAGCAAAGGTCTTGCAAAGGAGATATACAAATGGTCAATAAACACATGAAAAGATGCTCAATATCAACAATCATTAGAGAAATGCAAATCAAAACCACACTGAGTTACTCATTCCATCAGAATGGCTATTATCCAAAAAATAAAAGAAGAAGAAAACAACTGAAAATGACAAATGACCAGTGTTGGTAAGAACTACAGAAATTAAAACTCTTGTGCGCTGTTGGAGGAATGTACACTAATATAGCTACTATATCATGGTGCCTTAAAAAATTAAAAATAGAATATAATATGATCCATCGATTTCATTTCTGGGTTTACGCTAAAAATATGACAGCAGGGACTTAGATATTTGTACACCCGTGTTCAAAGCAGCATTATTCAAAATAGCTAAAAGATGGATGCAACTCAAGTGTCCATCAACGGATGATGAATGGATAAACAGAACTTGGCGCATACACACAATGGGCTACAACATGGATGAACCCTGAGGGCATTATGCCAAGTGAAACAAGTTAGTCACAAGAGGACAAATACTGTATGACTTCACTTATATAAGGTACCTATAGAAGTCAAATTAATTAAAGTAGACTGGTGGCTACCCGGGGTTTGAGGATGGACGGAACGGGGAGTTACTGTTTAATGGATATGTATGGGTATGAAGTTTTGGTTTGAGAAGAAGAAGTTTTGGTGATGGATGATGGTGATGGCTGCACAACTGTGTAAATGTACTTAATGCCACTAAACAGTACATTTGAAATTGGTTAAAATGGTAAGTTTTGTTATGTACATTTTAGTATATTAAAACAAAAAATAAAGCAAAAAAAAAGAAACAGAATATAGAAAAGGTACTATAAACATCTCTGGAACTCAGCATTTGCTCAAAATCTTCCTCTTCACTCCAATGGACAAGGGAACTTTGTCCATTGAAATTTACTACAGAATTTCAGTATCTGGATGGATGATTCATATGTTAGCTTATCCTGGCCTCTCAGCTTTCTAGGAACTCTTCATCTCCAATAATTTTTTTCCTCTATTCCATCTCATTCAATCTTTATGCCTTGTCACCACCAGTTACTGTAGCACCTCCAAAATCACAAATTAAAACTCCACTGTACAGTATACTTTCCTAGTCTATCTTTCCAGCTCATCTGCTCAATGTGGTTTTTTTTGGAAACAATTGTAGTCGACCTAAAATGATTACCAACCTAAAATGGACATTCAATATTAGGAAGAAACATTACATTTTTCCAGTGGATTGACAAGCCTACTTTTCACAATTCCATACCTTTTACATTGTTCTTAAACCTCTGTCTCCCTCTCTCTCAAGTGATAGCCTTGCCTTATACAGATGAGAATACCTGCCACCACCAAATATATAACTTGCTAATATACCAGACATATTAACCAGACACTCATCTTCTCATTCTTCCTCATTATAATAGAGGAAAGTGCCAAATACAGGGCATATCAAAGGCATTCCACATATAGCAATGAATAAGAAACATGTCTCTGTTCTTATTCCAACTATACTACTACATGGAAGGGGGGACATATGTGTATACATAGATATACACATATCCATAAACAATGATTTCAAAGTTACTCATATCATAAAGGGGGGATAAGGGTGATATGACAAATGCCTTATCTCTTGCATTCTAAGTGCTTTTCACATCATCTATTTTGTCTCCATCTCCCACTGGTCCCAGCTTCAGAAACCCTTCTGCCTGCCTTCAGTATCCATAATCAGCAAAATTTTCCGTAGTCTTAACCTCATCTTGAACATTCCTTCACTGTCTTGCTCTAGATCTAGATCTAGATCTTAGATCTAGATCTTAGATCTAAAACTTAGATCTCAAACTTAGATCTCCCAGAGAACGAAACTGAATAGCAAAGTTCAAACTGTTCACTTATGGACTAGATCCCACCTTCCCTCACCTACTCAAAAACATTGCTTTAACATTTCTACCTCAGTCTCTCTTATCACCAATTTTTCTCTCTCCATCAGAACATTCTCATCAGTATTCAAATATGCTATTATTTATCCCACATAAAAAGCTAAAACTTCTTTAAAGCCCATTTCTTCCTACTACTGCCCCATTTCTTTTTCTTTTTTGTAGTAAAACTCCTCCCTATTCACTGTATGCAATTTCCCTTGTCCCAGAAAATTTTTTTTTAAACTCACTCTCATCAGGCTTTCACCCGTATTACTAGTCCAGCCAATCTCTTCTTACTGATCAATGAAAATATATTGTATACTCAATACTCAATTCTCAATGCTTATCTAATTTAACCAAAGCTGAATCTGACAAAGCCGACTATTTACCTGTCACTGACACACTTTCTTTTCTTGGTAGATTTCTAGGACAACTTAGTTTACTGGTTTCATTCCTACCTCACTGGCTATTTTCCACTGGTCTCTTCAGTAACTGGTTCTTCCTTGTCTCCCTCACCTCTTACTGTTGAAGTGCTCCAGTGCTTAGTCTCTGGTCACCATCTCTCTCTACACCCATTCCCTTGGAGATCACATTCAGAATCATGACTTTAGAGCCCACCACACATCGAAGTTTCTCAAAAGTATATCTCAAATGAACCTCCTTCCCTAAACTCCATCGTGGATCACAGTGACAAAAGCAAACATAGTCAGAAAGCAAACATAGTTGGAGTATATTTTGGAAATAGGGCTAGGTAAATTTACTAAGATTGGACACTAGCATTAGGGAAAAAAGAGAAGCAAGAGGTCACAATCTCTATATATTACTTCAGTTTCTATAACACTCCTCATTTCAAGGAGCTCTAGGTTTAGGCACTTTTCTCAGAAAATTTATTTCAAAAATAATTTTCCTATAAATTATTGAGTCTTGTCTTTCATTGGGAAGAAATAAAATTTTTTAAAAACTATAAGATACATACTTTGTCAGCAGCTATCTCAGGAAGAGACTCTTCAATGCCAAGTTCTCGCCGTCTTTCAGCCCTAACTTCTGCATAACTACAAATGAAAAAACAAAATTTAGTGTTTGGTTGTTCACTTAAAATACTGCAGAGGTGTACCCATTCAGTTTTGTTATGTGTCTTACTTGTTCATTCCATACTTATTTTCCATACACTACAAAAACCTACAACAAATCTACAGTGTACTATCTTAATTCAAATTGCATTTTTTTAGGTATCTAATGTAAATGTTCTGTACCTGCACAGTTCTTGAAAGAGAAATTAAATAAAGAGTGTGCTTATTTACTCCAGTTTTCCTTTTACATGACTGACTTTGGTAGATAAAAGACAGTTACAACTTCTGCTCTAAATCATGAAGTTTATGTGGGAATTAAGTATCTATATATCTGTATTATATTTCTATATAATGTAAGCAAATTAATATATTGAAACTATGTATCAGAGGGGGTGATCACTTTGTAGTTCATTAATAAGTCATGAATAAAAATTTCACTTGTCATATCATTATGGACGATTCTATAGTTCAAAATTCCGTAAAAGAATTTACCTTACTACAGTGTGAGTACAAACAATAAACTCTGGCCTTGAATTCCACTGATGATAAGTAATATAATAATGAGTCTGAAGCCAAATCCACTGTTGTCCTTTGGTCAGGAACCTATAATAACATGATTTGCCTTTCCCATATTGCATTACTAAGAAGAAAAGAGAAAAACAGTTTTGACTCATATTATTAGTTGTGAATCTTTTTTAAATCTGAGATCATACATGTCTCTCACCCAATTATCATTAAATAGCAGACGCTACAAAACTTTTTCAGAAGGAGATGAGGCTTTAACATATCAAATTTAAAATAAAAATAAACAGTAAATTTATAACCCTGTCATAAGTGAGAAAACAAAATATTTCAAAAATAATTTTCCTATAAATTACTGAGTCTTGTCTTTCCATATAGCTGATGGTATTATATAACATCCTTAATTTTCCTATAGAGAGGCTTATTAGACCAACCTAAGACATCATAAAAATATCTTAAATAGCTAATTAAGTTTTCGAGGATACACAAGAGAGAAGGGTAGGATTTTGGGAGGAGGAGAAGGAAAGCAAATAGAACCTATCATTAAAACAAACCTCTGAGACAAGGGATGAATAGCCTGTGGTGAAGGGGTAAGTGTAGATCCTAATCCTGTTGCTGCCAAGGAGTTATAAAATTGTGGGTAAATTACTTAGTCTTGCTGTATCTCAGTTTACTCGTGGAGTTCATAGCATCTACTTTCTAGAACTGTGGTGATTAATAAAGGCAGGTAACATTAAGTACTCACTATGAGCTTTCTTTAAGTGTGTACCTAACTCCTGGGCTACATGCCTGTTAAGTCAAAATTTATAAAGTAGTATTCTAACATTTGATATACTAGTACAATTTTCAAAGAAATCCACTTCTCTTACTCCAGATACAGAGTTTATACACTTCAGAACAAGGTTTATTAGATGCCATATTATAAAGCTATACTTACTATTAGACTAAAAGATGTAAAATAGAAACAAGTTTAATTTAAACTTGATCTATGATTCCTACTGGATTGGTTAAACATATAAAATTTTCCAGTATATTTCAAAAAATAAATACAAAAATAGTTCTAAGTTTGTATTTTACCACCTTCTATTAATGTAATAGCTATTTACATGATTAAAAACAGTTATTATCACCAGAAAGATTAAAGTCTACTTACAGTGCTCATGACATTTTGCCAAATTTTCTAGGTCATCCACATGATAGTAATCATAGCCTGATGTTCCCAGAACTTCAAATGGCAAATATCCTATTATGGGAGGTGCCCTAAATTACATTTAAAACAATGTTACAACTTTATCCATAATAAGAAATACTCCAACTAAAAATTAATTAAGGGGAACCTTTATATTTTGAAAATAATGTATTTGATCTTCCTGATTAGAAAAAGTTTGTCTTTGAAATCTATTAATTAAAACAATTATATGACTACTATTTTTTTATGAAATTTAAAAATGGAGTTACCTGTGATCTAGAAATAGAAATTTCCATTCTAAACTATGTCTAGATGTAAACTCTTCATTGGGTTCTTCAACAGTGCACATTTCCTACAAATAAATTAATAATTAAAATTTAAAAATACTTTAGAAGAATCCCAAATACTGTTAACCATAAAGTAATTATTAGATAAGTTTCCCGAAGCACATTTTAATGCATTTTAATTTTCTAGTACTAAGGAATGTGGCAGTATATAAATGTAGGCTTCTAGGAACTATTTCTTACTCTGCATATTACTCCATTTGCTCACATGCCTATAAACCCTAATTCTAAATTCAGAGCTCTCTCCTGAATTACAGTTCTATATTTCTAACTGTTTGGATGTCCCCACAGACCACAAACTCAATATGTCCTAAAACGAACTAACTGCCTTATTCCTCAGACCAGTTAAAACAATTTTCTATCTATTAGGAAGCATATCTATGTTGTGCCATTAGTATGGAAATCTGACAGTGGTTTGATTTTTACCTTTCCCCATCTATATGACCATTAGGCCACAACTAAGTCTTTCGATTTCACCTTTTAAGTTTAAAAAAATGTATTTGATCTCATCTCTTAGTGTCTTAGTTTAGAGTCTACCTTGCTCATCACTGGTTCACATTACTGCCGCAACATCTCCCCAAACAAGTCTCCCTTTTCCCTTCAACCCATATTCTATTCTGGCCATAGTAGTCTAACACTCAAATATAATTATATAAATTCCCTGCTTTAAAACCTTAATGGTTCCTCATTCTGTTTGGATAAAATTTAAACTCTTCAGCATGGAAAAACAAAAAAAGAAACATATTTCACTTCTGGCCTCTGCTTACTTTTCTAACGTCATCTTCCACCATCCTCACTTCCTTCACACACAGTAATTCTAGACTCCAGTCATACTCAACATTGTATTCCAACCTGCCTGTGTTCTTGAATGACCTCCTGTAGCACAATGCAGTGGTTAAGGGTTTGGGTTTTAAAAGGAAAGAGATTAGAATCAATCTCAGTTCTATTATTTAACAGCTTTGACTTTTGACAAGTAACTTCCCTAAGCCTCAGGTTCCTTATATGTAAAATGGGGATCACATGAGCACCTACTTTACAAGGTTGTTGTAAGAATTAAATGAAATAATGCATGTAAAGTACACAGCATTTAATAAGCACTTAACATTAGCTACTGCTACTATTTCCTAAGATCAAAACAAGCAGAGCAAGACTGGTTTAAGATCTTCTAACCACTAATTCAGTACTTTGTCCTATAATATGGTGATTCTCTAAATTGAAAATCTTAGCTTGGCTTATTTCCAGCCACTTTATCCTCATGGTTGAACTATTTCAATTTCCCACTTCCCTACTAATCATCTGCTTGTTGGAATAGAAAATAAAAAATATTTAATTAAAATTTTAAATTGAAAAGGTAAATTATATGCAATAAAAATCCATTTGCATATTTCAAGAGAAAACTTCAAAAACAATCTTTAAAATTATCTAAATTGTTGGCCTTTCTCTTTTAGATTGTGAACTATATTTTTTTTAAAAAAAAAGCATCCTAAAATTATACACAAAAGGAGGGCACTGGTAAGTTGCAAAAGATATTTAAAAACTAATTATATAATTTAATGAGTGCCTTGATAACTCATTATTTACATCTAAAATACTATATGCTTTCACTCATATGTGCAATCTAATGAAAATAAGCAAAATATAAATAGACTCATAGATATAGAGAACAAACTCATGACTGCCAGATGGGAAGGGTGTTTGGGGGTTGGGTGAAAAAGGTGAAGGGATTAAGGAGTACAAATTGATAGTTAAAAAACAGTCATGAGGATGTAAAGTACAGCATAGAAAATACAGTCAATAATATAGTAATAGATCAACAACAAAAATAGCGTAAATGACAGAGGCTCTGTTCATCTTTCTGACTACCAAGTCAAAGTAGTGACAATAATAAGGAGCAGCAATGAGGAAAAATTGCCTGAGATCTAGATAAACAAGCCATACAACTAGGGAAAAGTCCAGGATGGATATCACCCTGCACAACCACAGAAAGTAGAATGGGGCAAAGACACGGGGCTGCCCAGTCCTGAGCAGCCGAGTGAGACAGAGGCTGCGGTAGCAGCAGCTGCAGTGGCACCCTCTTAAAGGGGTCGCAGCCATGAGCAGATTTGCACAGAGACAAACCTGCTCATTCTGAGTGCCAATGCCAATTAGGCTGTACACAGCGGGCACCAGGGACTTACATGAAGACACTGTTGGAGTGAGGGCTAAGGAGAGACTTGCTCTTTACAAAAGTACCTGCAGTATCCATTGTTCCCTGTTGAGACCTCCCCCTGCCAAGTGCCAGACAAAGAGCCGCCATTGCTGGGACGTCATCAAACGGGATAATAGAGGTCGCTCTGCCCAGGATTCCCTGAAACCCCACCTCCCCCAACTCATGGTCCCACTCAGGCCACATCCAGGTATATTCTGAGCAAGTCAGGTGCTCTTTACTGAGCAGTGCTTAGACTCACACTGAAGCCAGCTGGCCTCAGTTTCTAGTGTGGCCTTTTGAGGCAACTGTAAGCACAGCATCTGTGGATTGCTTGCTGAATCTTAACAGGTGGCCCTGGAGGGGCTGAGGCTGGGGCTAAATTTGGCCTGCGGCTGAACCCCTCTCAGGACTGTGCCACTGGACACCCTCTTCACAAATCCACACTAATAAGACCGGGAGACTTAGGAGCTTTGCTTAGTACACAGAAACAGACTCAAAAAGGCAGTCAAAATGGGAAGAAGCAGAAACCATATGAGAGAAGAGAACAGAGATCCAGACATAATGAAGTCAAGTAATCTAACAGATGCAGAGTTCAAAACACTGGTTATAAAGATGTTCAATGATCTTTTGGGAAGTGTAGAGAACTTCAACAAAGAGATCAAAAACATAAAAATGGAAGTGGAAATTATAAAAGGGAACCAGTCTGAAATGAAGAACACATTATTCTGAGATGAGAAGTATATTAAATGAAATAAACAAAGAAATAAATAAAGTGAATAAAGAAAAGGATCAAATGCCCTATCTAGAGGTTAGGAAAGCCAAAGACACACAATCGGAATAACAAGAAAATGATGCCAAGACTATAAAAATAATTTAAGGAGGATGTGGGACCTATTAAGGGTCCAAATATTTATCTGATCGGCGTAAATGAAGAAAATCAAGATGTCAAACAGCTGTTTGAAGAAATAATGATGGAAAACTTCCATAACCCGGTGAAGGAAATGGACATAAAACCCCAGGAAGCTCAAAGAATTCCAAAAATCAGGGATCCAAAGAGGCCCACACCAAGACACATCATAATTAAAACTCCAAAGGTTAAATACAAAGAAAAAATATTAAAAGCGGCAAGAGAAAAACAGATAGTTACTTATAAAGGAAAACCTGTAAGACTGGCAGCTGATTTCTCAGAAGAAACTAGGCAGGACAGAAGGGCCTGGCAAAATATATTCGATGTGATGAAGACCCAGGATCTACAACCAAGAATACTTTATCCAGCAAAGCTATTATTTAGAGTAGAAGGACAGATAAAGAGCTTCCCAGACAAAAATAAACTAAAGGAATTTATCACCATTAAGTCAGTATTACAGGAAATGTTGGAGGGACTTCAACAAGAGAAAACATGTATCACAAACAAGAATACAGGAGGGTAACTACATTCCTATCAATAAGTACCTTAAATAAAAAAGAATTATTCTCCAATCAAAAGATAGAGTGGCTGAAAAGATAAGAAAACAAGACCTCTATATACGAAAAGGAAGGGGACTGAAAGAGATATTGCTTTGATAAACCTAGAAGGTTCTTTAAGTCAGAGAAAGATAAATACTGTATTTCATTTATATGCGGAATCTAAGAAATAAAAAGAAGAAACTAATCAAAAATAGATTCATAAATACAGTGGACAATTGGGTGTTGGAAAGAGGGGAGAGGAAATTGGGGGGTTGGGAGAATGGGATGAAGGGTTAAAGAAGCACAAATTAGTAACTAATAGATGGTCACTGGGATGGGGAGCATGGCATAGGGAATGCAGTTACCATTAATACGTTGGCTAGGAAAGGGAGGGAGCAATGGGGGGTTCGTTTTATGAACTATATAGATGTCTAACCAATGTACTGTATACTTGAAAATAATTAAAATAAATTAATAATATTGTAATAACTATGTATAGTGGGAGGTTGGTACTAGACTAATGGAGGGATGACTTCATAAATTATATAAATGTCTAACCACTATACTGTACAACTAAAACTAATACAAAATATTAAACGTCCTAGTGGTTACCAGAGGTGGGGGGAGAGGTAGATGGGGTAAAAGGGGTCAAACAATGATCAACATACATGCAATACATATGCCTTACTACTGAATTGTATACCTGACACTTACTGGATTTCGTTAACCAATGTCACCATAATAAATACACACACATCCATCACATATACAGATAAATATGGCAAAATGTTAATAGCTACTGAATCTGATAGGCAGGTTTAGGTATTCATTATGTTATTCTCACAACTTTTCTGTATTTTTCAAATTGGAAGGGGAGAATATATATACTTTTGCTGGTATGATTATAAAATATCTCTGGAGGACACATAAAAAACTAAAAATACTAGTTGCCCTTGGGAAGAAACTGGACAGAGGAAGGAGGAAAACTTTTACTCCAAGCTCTTTGGCACCTTTTTATTTTTGTATCATATAAATGTGTTACTAAAACATATTAAAATTGCTGTTATTTTTTTTAAATGTCAACTCCAATTTAAACAAAATTTAAATCATGATAGTATGTATTTAAAGATGCATGGCCATCACTACCTTTAATGTCTGCAAGAAGTTTGTTATTATGGAAACAACCAGAAAATTACAAAAAGAACGTTCTCATAATATATCCCCCTTAGGAAAAAAAGAATTAGAAACATACCTTAATGAACTGAGGTGTAGCTAACCTGACAGTAGCTACAAAACAAACTCTGTCTTCGTAAGAAGGCCTGTGTGTGCGCTGTATAGTTCCTTCAAAACCATTGTGTGTTGAAGTGGATACTAAAACAACAAGGACATATGTATTATCAGTTACTCCAGTAAAATCTAGTTTTTATTGACGTTCAACATCTATGTCCTTAACAGCTTAAAAGAATGCCAGGTTAAAATATATTGTAAGAGAAGCATTTTAACTCACCATTGTTTAAAGATTTGAAATTCCCTATAAATTTCACATATTCATAGGTAGATGGCTCCTTTGGGTCTATTGTTCCTCGAAGCATATGACAACAGAATTCCAACTGGTTTTTTGCTGAAATGAGAAAAAAATAAGATATATTAGTGATTTATCATGAGTAATAAATCACACGAAATAAGATTATAAAAGCCTTATAAGTTAACAATCATTATTTTCTCCTCAATGACACTTTAGTCCATAATAGAATACCTCCAGGAGATGATCTCATTTTGGCCTTAATAGATAAAACAGATCTTATACAAGCAACTCCATGTCTCCCCATTTTTATCTGGCCTTTCTTCTCATTCTTCACTCTGATTTCAAATAAAGGTTTTGCTTCCCATTCTATCTTCTCTAGGACCAGGGACACAACACTTATTTATTCCTTTAGCATCCAAACCTTCTCTTTCTTATGTCCTTATTTTCTTTTACATTTGCTCAGTTTTCCCATTTCAAACAAATAAAGGATTTTTCATGTTACTCTTTTTAGTATTATAGATTATATCCCTTTTTATTACATGCTCTAGTTTCCATATATTCATTTCCCTTAACTTTGAATACTGTGACTTTCATCCTCATACCTCTATAGAAATTGTTCCTTTAAACATCACCAACATTTGTTTGCACAGTAGTCCCCCCTTATCCGCAGGAGATAATGTTCCAAAACCACCGTGGAAGCCTGAAACTGCAGACAGTACCAAACTCTATATATACTGTGTTTTTTTCTGGTTCATACATGCATACCTCTAAGGTATAATTTACAAATTAGGCATAATGAGAGATTAACAACTACTAATAAAAGAACAATAACAGGCATACCTTATTTTATTATGCTTTGCTTTATTGTGCTTCACAGACTTGAGTTTTTACAAATTGAAGACAAGGCTTACCACAAGCAAAAAGATTAAAACTCACTTTATTGTGATACTCGCTTTACTATAATGCTCAACTGTTTTATTGTGGTTGGAACCAAACTCTCAATATCTCCAAAGTATGCCTGTATAATAATACACTGTAATAAAAGTTATGTGAACTTGGTCTTTCTCTCTCTCTCAAAATACCTTATCACACTGTATGTGCAGAGCAGATACACTGGACAAACACAATTCACATACTGGGTGTGAAAGAGGAGGATAGGCAAGATTTTGTTACACTATTCAGAATGGTGTGCAATTTAAAACTTATGAATTGTTTATTTCTGAAATTTTTCATTTAATTTTTTTTTTTTAGATTGAGGCAGAACGCAGGTAACTAAAACCACAGAAAGTGAAACCAAGGATAAGGAGGTACTACAGTACTGTTAAGTGTTACTACCTCCTCTCAAAATTCATACTTCTCCATTCCTATAGCATGAAACTTACCTTCCTCCCTTATTGAATATTTTTTATCTCTTCTGCCAATCAGTCTTCAAACTATGGGCATTCACAAAAGTTCTTCTGATCTTGATCTTCTAGTCTTTAAATTTATCAGCATTTATTAAACTTACTCCTAAATCTCTCTCCAACTCTAACATTTTATATAAGACAAAAGTTTCAGTTCACTATTTGCTTTCAGGACACTCTACTTGATTATCCCATCAGTAACTCAAACTCAAAATATTTCCAAGTGAATTAATCCCTTTTTCTTAGTAAGCCAGCTGTCCTTCCCCTTTGTCCCATGTGTGTCTAGTTGCCAAGACAGAAACCACATCAACTGGGTCTCATCTCTTATCACAAGCCCCCAAACTAATCAGTCACCAGCAAATGCTATTTATTCTACCAAGGATGCTCTCATAAGGCATTTTTTCCAAGTGAGTATCCAGTACCACCAATTTAGATGCAAATTACCCTGCATCTAGGTTAACTGCAAAGATGTATTCTACATACCGCCACACTAGGAGTCAACTTGCCTTACTACTCTTAGACTAATGTTACATTCATCATTATTATTTCAACATTCAAGGACTAGGAACGCTTTTCTTCACTCACAGCACTGAACTCATACATTTTTCTGTTATTATCGTGAATGACTTTATATCATGTAAGTTAACAGGTTTAAAATCTACCTTCTCGCTAAAACCTTCTCCATTGATGATCCCTAGCCACTTGGTTACCTGTGCCTAACACCAAGTCCTTTGAGTTTATCTACTCAACACTCACATACATGTTTTCCTCTCCATACTTACTTCTATTGCTAGAATTATATAGTATTCATTTCTATCTCTAGTCTGGTCCTTTTCAAAATTGACGATCTAAGAGATTTTTTTTTTTCAGGTCATTTATCCACCCTTTCACTGGTTCCTTACTATGTAAAAAAATAAAAGCCAAACTCCTTAGGATGAAATATTAGGCCCCATTTCCTTCTCATACTACCTGTTCCACCTCACCTTCATTATGGCTCAAATGACTTACATGCAGAATCCTAAATTTTCTAAGCAATTTCCCCTCTGTTTTAAATTATGTTTATTCCTTTGGCATGACACATGTTTTTTCTGGGGTAATAACTTTTTGTCTATCAGCTGTTTATCAGGGGGTCAGCATGTCATTTAATTAAGGCTTTTCTGTATCAAAAAAATACTGCTGTAATTCTCACCTTTGATCTTGAAGCAAAAGCCTAGTCTTTCTGCCAGAAACTTCATTCAGTTCTCCAGCCAATTCTGCCCTTAGAAGGTCTCTAAAGAGTATTCCTTCTCTCTTTTGTCTACCTTTTGCAATGTCCCAGGGTTCCACCTTTCTAATTCTTCTTTCCTTGCTCTATATATTCACCTTATGCAATGTCATACAATCCATGACTTCAAATGCTACTTATAGGCATGTAACTGACCTCTACATCATTATACCCAGCCTAAATCTTTCTCCTAGGTGAAAGACTAGAGTGGTCTATGGGAAATCTCATAAGAACTTGATTTTTAAACATTACAAATAGGCTTTAAATCGATTCTCCTGATCTCTAGCTCTTCTTAACTCTTTCTGATAGGTTATCCATTTTTTTTTAATTTTTGTTTTTCAGAGCTGATATTCAATTTTGAGTTATCCATTCTTATCAAAAAAATATTCACACATACTTATACATATATATGTATATATGTCTGTGCATTTGTGTATGTATCTCAATTATTGGAAAGATATCATTCTAGAAAATCTGAGGGTTCAAAATACAAAGAACTTTTCAGATGACTAATGTATTACTAGAAAAGTCAAAATTTTAGAATCATGAAAAAATTTATTAAAGAAAATATTTAATAATCAATGGCCAGATATAGTCTTATAATTTCAGATTATACACAAATAATTCTGTGAAGAAAATGAGGTATTCTGGTCAAATTAACTTTTCCAATGAATCCAGGAGAAATATCTGATTGTAACATAAAATTTTGTCTTCTTGAAGGCAGAAACTATTTTTCACTATTTTTGGCACTTCTATAATATAGCACAAGTGCCTGGAACCATCAACACATCCAATAAAAGATTGTTTAATTCAGTTTAATTAATAAAAAAAAATTCCTTTATTTATAACAATTCTTAAAAATATAGAAGTTATTTTTTCCCACTGCTTCAGTGTCTAACTGTTAGAGTGAAAATGAGAATGTTTAATTTTCTCTCATTAAATACAAAATTTTATTTAAAAACAAAAATGTTGCAAAATTCCATTTTTATGTAAATGGTATAATTAAAGAGATGAGATTTCAATATATTCTGGAATAGAGTCCAGACTTTAAATATGGTCATAATTCTATTATATATATTTAAATCTAAAAAGGTTCTAATAAAGCATATGATGCTATGTGTTAATTTAATTAAATATGTCTGTTACAAACTTACAAAAGTAATGTATAACACAACCAAGTATATTTAGTTTTTTGCTTAACAGCTACTACTTACATTTTAAATATTCGGGGGTTAATGAGTCTCTTTCCAGTAGATGGGTGGAGAGTATTTTATAAACCTCTGAATGTTCCCCCTCTGGGATAAAATTAAAGATACTTTGATCCACAAGATCGGACTGAAAAAGAAATTCAAGAAAATAAAATAATTTTAATGATTCAAGAGACATGTATTTTAAAAGTATATAATTACTCTTAAAACATCAGATGAGCATATGATCAACTTCCGATAATTGTAAAAGCTGACTAACGTCAAGCTACAGAGCACAACTAAAAAACGAGTGAGAAGGTGGACAATGGTTAACATGACCTCCATGCCTTTGACACTAGTCTCTTTAAATCCATGATCCAGATCCAATATGAAAGTCTGATAAAGGATCTGCTAAGGTAAATTTCACCAAACTTGAACATTTAAACTATTAACAGGACTCAAAGTTGATTAGGAAAATCTTTGGCTACAAAACATTGCCCTACCATATATCCAAACCTCTGGTAAATTATGGTGGTATATACTAACACAGAGGAACAAAGGACTAGCAATAGGCTAAGTGAAGAGGAAACTTGACTTTGGTGTTATTTCAACCGTCCAATGTGTCCTATCTTTTTTATTTAATCTTTTCCAGACGTCTATCCTGTATCCCATTGTCAAAAAGCCCTGTGTTAATCTCGCCTCCTAAAAAAAGGGCAAGTAATATGTCAAACATTATAATCCTTGCTCAAATATGGATTTAATTACGATTCATTAATAAACAGTAAGCTGACCAACAGATTGCTTACAATGTGCCATGGCTGTGTAATCAAAGATGAGTAATAGTTCCTATCCTTAAGAATCACTGACAATAAAACTTCAGTAACTTCACATTTTCTACCAAATTCAATCTATTCTACTTGGTTACTCTAAATTTTTAAACTGCTCTGTGGAATCCTGAGGATATTGAGGTAGTACCTCAAAGACCGTGGAGGGGAAGAAAAGTGAAAAGGAGCTGTGAAGGGAGAGCTAAGGGTTTTTCCCCCATATTCACAAAAGCAGTTCCATTTTTATTTTGTATATATTTCAAATAATGTTAAGATTTTGTTTGAAGAAAGAGCTCTATGGCTTAAAAAATAAAACCAAAACAAAAAATCAAACAATAACAAAAGAGAGCCACTGGAGAGGTGAAAAGTGTGAAAAGTGTGTTTTACTATACTCCATATACAGGCCATACATTCACATTCTTTCTTCTTTTATCTAGCCCTCAAAGTCCACCTCATGAAGCAGAATATCCTTCCTCTTTCTCTACGTATCTGTGTTCTCCATCTATGAAAGACCAGTTCAAATTATTTCCTTCAAAAAAGTATTCTCCTAACACCATAATCCAATAAAATAATAAAAGTAAAAGTAAAAATAATAAAATTTCTTTACTACCTATTACTCATATCATTCATTCCCCTTAAAAAAAAATTCTGTTAATTCTATTTTAATGTCTGTCCTAATGCACACTAGTAAATAAGATGGCCCATTCTGCTTCTCCTGACACTTCATAATCTGAAATATGAGAATTAGCAGGCAACTAATTAACTAATGTATTAAACTTTCCATTAACCACTACATTTAAAATCTCTACTTAGTTCCCAAACACAATTCAAAGGAAAGAAAACAAAATGGCAGCTACTTGGGTCCTTTTCTCTCTCTTAATCATTTTCATGAAGAAGAAATGTAAATCCTGACTGAGTTACATAAAATAAAACAACAGTCTTTCTGTTTTTTCTACATTAGGTCAATGTGACCATTTTTGAAAATGATTTTTACCAGTTACTTTTGCCTTAGGTAGACAATCTGAATAGAACATGTTTTTCAATAACTGTATTCCTGTGTACAGGCATAAGAAACAAAAATTCTGGTCCTATCAAATAAGTTTTCATAATCATGTAATTCAAAAATTCTAAATTGTATTTCTGCAAACTGCATTTATAGCAAAGATTGTACTGACTTTCTTAAAACACATTTGTGTTTATATTTCCAAATTATCAAGTTAAGGAGAGTAGAAAAGGCTCATTTAGTATCTTAATGGTGGCACTTTAAGTCCTGGACTCCTTTAAGCTATAATGTGGTTAATTATCTTCTCTTTATTACTTGGTTAAAAATTTAATATACTCTCTCTGAGAAATACATTTAAGTAAGTGTGAGAATATCAATCTTAAGTTGTAAAATTTTACAAATGTTAAGTTTGCAGAAGAACAGACAGACTTTGTGTCTTGGCAGTTCCACAAAAATGTTGCACAATTAAGTACAGTTCCTCTGGGTTTCATGTTGCTTGCTGATAACAAAAAGGGGCAAGGGGCTGAGCTAAGGATGTCTAAAATTTCTTCTGGCACTGAGGTGGTATGACCCAGTACTTTTGTCACAGAGAGCCAGATCAAAAGGAAAAAAAAGCATATGGTAACTTTACAATCTCAAAATAAATAAAGCATTTATGCCTGATTATTAGATCCTAATAGGTTAAAATGTGCTTAATTTCATAAATACGAAGAAAATGGGGTTTTTTTGCAGGATCTATAGTATCAGTTTTATAATTTTATAGATTTAAATTTTAAATTTAAAAAATTTTAAGTCATACTGACCACTGATTAAGAAGCAAGTATTAATTTCTCCACAGAATAAATTACATATAAACATAAAGCCTAATTTAGGGATTTGCTATTATTCCTTCCCTTCTGAACAAAAGCGAAAATTCTATTTTAGATAAAATAGGTATATATATTAAAACACACAAAAAAGGACACCGTTATTTCAAATGCTTTGTTTAGTATCTGTTACAGTTTAATTATTAATGACAAACCAAAACAGAAAATTATATATTTTTTCCTTAGGTGTTTGGATCCTAAATATTTCATTTTCTCTAAAAATGCTTCTGTTTGTTTTCAAACCATCAAATAATATGTCAGCAATGTCAGTGATGTGAAGGAAACCGTCTGTAGTAACTGATAATCAGCAAAAAAAAAAAAACTGTATTAATAATGAATACTATTAACTCAGTATGGAATGAAATGGGTCTGTTAGATAAGCAGCAATCTCCTCTGCACAAAAAATTCACCTGCCAGTCTACTACTGCTTTAGCTGACATAAACAAAAAAAAAAGATGCAGAAGATATTAATAAAAAAAGAAACTGGATATGGGGCATAGGCGAATTCCCTGTAATATCTTCACATTTTTCTGTAAATCTAAAAATAGTTCTGTATATTTTTATAATTTTATTAACCATGTCATCTCAATAAATGGGAGGGTGAAGTGTTTTCATTGAAGGGAGAATGTTAATAATAAAACACTTGGGTCCCAACTAGATCTGTCACATGTTGTCTGTTTCAAAAAAGCAATTAAACTTTCCCTCACTAAAGATCTAATAACAATGTGCCATTAGGAGGGAATTTTTAAAACAGCCACGTCAAATAGTCTACTCATTTTCATACATTCAACAATTACTGAATGTCTCTGAGACACTAGCTAGTCCATGTGAATACAAAGAAAAGTCCCTGAACTTAAGCTTAGATCTACTATAATTATCCAAATAAACAGAAAAATTATAATTCACTGTATGTACTGTCATAATGGCAGTACGTATAAGGTGAAAGAATAAAGAGGAAGGGCATCTAATTCTGAATGGTGTTCAAATAAAGTGCCCAAGAAGCAGGCTTTTAAAAAGTGTGACCATATTGCAAATGATGCTCTGATTACAACTAAATTCAAAAAAATTTAATTAAAAAATTAGTTTCTATAAATACAAAACTGAAAAGTAAACAACTGTATATTGATTAAAACCTTATAATTATACCTTTACTTAAATTATTTAATCTTATCTTGATCGTACCTTAATCCTATAATGGGTTTCTTTTCCGAGCTTTTTTCAATATGTAAATATATTTTTTAAAGAGTTGTCCAGAAAATTCAGTTAATCAGTCTGTCCTTTTCTCTGCCCACATTAGTTTCCTTAAATGTAGCTATAATCTCATTGTTTACTCTCAATTTTTAGATGTTGAGCTAATCACCTACTATTTGAGCTTACTGTTAAAGAAAGTCCCTAGAAAAGCAGTAAAATCGAGTCATTTTCTGAGTGAGCCATAGAAATTACCAAATTACTTACCACCTGGCTTTCAGTAAGAAATTACCCTTTTAGAGTCCGTTCTCTATACAAAGTATGAAGTGGCAGAGTAATCAAAGGAAGAAAATATTCCTTTCAATTTTCTTGAAAGAGACCTTTATAAAACAGGTTACTTTGTATTATAAATTTTCAAGAGACAGGCATTTTAAGGGTTATTTTTAAGTCTCTTAGAGTATTTATACCATAAACCACATCTTAGGTAAGAACATTATATATTAAATAAAAACTTTACTTGAAGCAAAGATCCTAGCATAGTGTCTGGCACACAGTAGATATTCACTAAATTATGTAGAGTAAAACAACACACATAATTAAGGTATTCACCATTCTAATCAAAATTATACCATATAATTCTTTTCTAATTCTGTATCCTTTCTGTCATATTGATAACAAATTGAAAATGCCATTATAATGTTATCAATTCAAGACAGAGAGCACAAAAGTTCTGTAACCATTATTTTTAGTGTGTCCTTATAAATCATTCTTTTGAGAAAACTGTGAGTTCTTCTAGCATCTCCATAGAAATTTAATTATTTTCCAGATATTCTCAGTGATTCAGCAACATCTTCACCAGGCTGATTAAAAAAGAAACACTAAAAAGTCAGCATTAGAAAAAAGGGAGCAGTAAGAACAGAGGTTAGATAAAGCAGTCACTGAAATTTGAATATCAGGGAGTCATGACTGACCTGAGAAAACACAGACATATTTAGAGCTTTCCTCCCCACTCTACTCACTGTTCATTACTGCTCTGGAGGTAAACTTTCTAGTTCTTCAGAACATTTAAAACAGACATTAAGAAAGAAGGCACAGGATTTTTATACTTACTGGTAAATGTTCAAGTAATGAAGTTACACTCTCAGACACATATATTATATTTCCATCTGTCATGATTGCTAAAAAAAAACCATCAAGAGCCTGAAATTAAACATAATGGTCAGTTAAGTGAAAAGAAAAAGGTATTTTCACACGACAGAAATAATAATCTAACTTACTAAATGACAAAGGAATTAATGTGGATATTTCCAGAGCACTGTTGAAATGCTAGATTTTCTCCTCTAGAATACTATAGTATAGACCTTTGTGCATTTTCAAGTGCTCCTGTGAGGAAAAAAAAATCACTCTATGGCCATCTATTAAACAGCTTGTTTCTAAAATACAGACTTAATGTTGTACTTTTATCATACACGTTCTACCTTTATCTTTATCATATGACTATGGCCTTATTTGAAGATGTTAGTATTTCCAAAGCATACACACCATCAGTAAAATAAATCTTTGGCACACAAAAGAACACATTATCACCTTTGGATATATTAACAGAGAGGTGTATGACCGAAGCATAGAGAGATACATGGGGGAAAAAGTGAAAGGAAAATAAAGCTTAATAATAAGTAGGCTGAGGTCAGATCATGAAAGGCCCTGAATACCAGATTAAGACAGTAGATAGAACTTTGTTCAAAAGTAGTATGGAAGCAGTATGTAAAATAGATTTAGAGAAAAAAGAGAATTAAGTTAGAAAAATTTCAGCAGCTGTTGGAACAGTCAGGGAAGTTAATGAGAATCTTGAAATTGGGAACAGTAAGAACAGAGAAGAAAGGACTTAGGGAAGTAGTAAGAAATGGAAAGCTAAGAGTTTAGGAGAGAAGCCAGCATAGGGGATACAATACTTAATAAAAAGCAATCTTGTACTGTATATATTACAAAGTTATTTTCTTACGTATTTTTTAAAATTTTCCATTAAGTGTATTGGGGTAACATTGATTAATACAATTATATAATTTTCAAGTGTACATTAATATTTGACATCTGTATTATTTGACCACCCAAAGTCTAGTTTCCTTCAGCTACCATATATTTGATCCACTTCACCCTCCCCCTAAATTTAACCGCCTTTACCCCATCTAGAGAATCTTAGGCAAAGAAGTGACAGCTGAAGAAATGAGATTTGCAGAAGATATGCACGCCATACAAATCTTTGGAAAATTAATCTACATGTAGGGATAAAGAGAAAGAAAAGTACTAGAGAGAATGACAGAGGAGCCAGAAGAATTCAATAGGAGACAATGAAAAGGACTGAGAAGGAAGAGGGAGGGTTCAGTGTAAAATGAGATCAAACAGAATAAGGAATGAAAAAATGAGAAATGAATCTGGTGACTTTCAAGAGTTATATCAATAAGGAAAGTAAGTCAGACTATAATGAGATTATAGATGAGTGGATGATCAGAATATTATAAATCACTCTTTCGAGAACTTTACAACTAAAGAACTTTAAGGGGACTAAGTATCAATGGAAGCATTTTTAAAAAAAGTAACAAGTATATTTGCAGGCTGAGAGAAAGGAAGATCCAGTGGAAAAGATGTTGAAGATATACATTAGAAAAGATATACCAAGAGGAGTTCCTTTTCCCCCTATTAAAATAGTTAATCACATTAAATTCAGATTTCTTATTTAATTATAGGGCTCACTCAAGGGATAGCAATCTCTGGTAAGAATCATATGTATCTTCTTCAACACTGTATCTGCAGCACCTAACATATGTAGCAAACAGCAGATAGAAATACTTCTATACAATTTATGAGCCTCTATTTCTAAGTAACTGTTGAAGTATATTGGAGAGAGATTTGGATATGAGAAAGAACTTATTTTGAGTGGATGCCTATCTTCTAGAATGGCTGAGACAAACTCAATCTTTGTTAATGTAGAAGGAGGGGATGAAAACCTAATTTAAGCAAATTTATGAAATTATTTTTACAAAAATGCTTTAGTACAATAATGTCAGTGTTATTATTTCACAAGAAATAAGGTCAAAATGATGTTAAGAACTAGCTTTTCTCATATGAAACTAGATTGTGTTATCTTTGAAAGCAAATTAATATTTACTATGATGATCTGTATTTGCTCTTAGGATATTTGCTAGGAGTTATAGTACAACTCTCTTCTGTGAAGAAAATGAACTGAAATCACAACTCTTAATGACAATCCCACTCCTAGAAGCAGGGCTTGCCCCTTCCTCTTTCAAAGTGGGGAAAGAGTAAAGAGAAAACTTTGCACCAGCATCTTGCCAAGTGTTAGCACAAATAAGGACACAATACCCAGAGTTTTTTTGAGGGGAGGGATGCAATATAACAAACAGGTAGATGGGTACAACAAAAACTAAAGGGGCCTTGAAGAAGGCCTTGAAGAAGAAGCCCAGAGAGATGCAGAAGAGGGAGCAAGACAGAGAAGGATATCTTCACCTCAAAACTGAAAACTGTTGATGCTTATCTTTTTTCCACATTGATAAAAGGAGAGGGATCTTTAGTTAAAACTTGTCCTTCCTATTTGATCTACTTGACCCACAATGTAAATCTTTATTGTTAGTGAGTTTGTTTAATCTGGGAAAGACTAGAATGGAAGGGGATGGAATCTCTTTGTGGATCTATATCTAAGATGAGGCTGACATGGTACTAGCACTTCCCTTCCAGATTACTGGAGAGAGCTGCCAGCTGCCAAGGGAAAGAACTATATATTAAGAAATGACTTCACATAAAAATGACTTTGCACAGAGATCTGGTCAGGCAAAATTTTCCTGATTTCCTTGACTACTCTACCTCATCAAGGGTAGCAAGGAATATTCCTCAGACAAGAGAGACAACAGAGAGAGGGAAAGATGTCAATGGAGTAATGGAGAGTGACACATAAGTTTAAAGTGACACATAAGTTTAAAGTGAATTTTAAGGCCTCAGCCTCAGTTCTTCCATTAATTAGATATCTAACCTTGGACAAGTTATAAAATAAAGAAGTTGAAGGGAATGATCTAATCTCCTCCTACTAGCAGCTCTAATATTCCAAAATATAGGCTAAACCTGAAATTTTGTTGAAAATGGTATCTGGACTTCCTATCTGTAATCTGCTCAACATGACTAGCCAACAGTAACAAACTAGGTTAACTGGACCCGCATTGCAATATATACAAACATATATATCCTTCAATCTTTACTTATTGTTATATGTAATGAAAATAACAAATATACTTGATATACTAAAAATAAATAAATGTAACACTTTTCAGGAATATAATTCTAAAAGCTGTGAGGATAATCATGAGACAACTAATTTACACTTAAAAACTTTAATTACACTTGTTTCTCTGCTGTATATTATATATAATGCGATAATCTCTAGAATAGCTGATTTTTAGAAATACTTATCTACATATGTACTACATGTGTCTTGGCAATTAATAAAGATCTGTCCATTGTGAAGAAAAATCTGAAGACAATGCTTTTCTGTTCAGCTTAGTGAACAGGTCATTTACCTTCATTAAGGTTATTAATATATGAGTGTAGATATACCAATGTATAAATTTATAAGAAATTTTTTCACACCAATAAAGCAGGGTAAGTAGTTAATGATTAACAATCTTATTAAACAATTCACTGAGAATATAATCATAAAATTAGAGAAATTAAATGAGTTATTTCTTTCCTTTCTCTGTTGTAAACATTAGCTATGTACATGCACCTTTCATAAACATATCTAAAGAGATAATTTTGGACAATTTGACAACAAAATCAGATACTATTATTTGGTTTATAACTTAAGTGTCCACTTAATTTAAATAACTAATTGCTGGTTACTAAGCTACAAGTTCTATGCCATGACTAGCTTTCACTAAAAAGAAGCTTCATGAGCAGTAGGAGTAGGCACAGGGGCTGAGCCATGGATCAGAGGCTAGTCTACCTGCAATGAATCCCCGCTGAGTTACTGGAATTACTTTAGTCAAGTTTCACAATACCTTTGTTCCTTGACTTCCTCCTCTGGAAATAAGAACAGGATACTAATAGTGACTACTTCATAAGATTACTGAGGATTTAATGAATTAATATGTGAAACATGCTCAGTTATTTTTCAGATTTTAAGTATAGGTTTAAATATATTCAATATATTTATGTTCTAACACATTTTCATATGGTAACATTTAATTTGGTAACATTTCTGCTATATAAAGAATTAATCTAACAATTAACTGTTCCATCCAAGTATAAATGAAAAACACTCATATGTTTGCATAATACTGTTACTTCATACTTTAGTCAATATAAAAGACACTTGAGACATGTCCATTACATATACATACAAAACACAGATAAATGCTTAAAGAACAGACTCAAACAAAAAGGATGAAAGGTGTACATTATATAACAAAATCTTCAGCCCCACCCCAACTGCTTTCTCCTACTCCATGTCTACTTTCAGCTATGTATGTGTTTTTCTTGTCCTTAACTGTTACTGCCAAAGTTTTCTACTTACTATAAGTTTTCATAAAACTTGACACTGAACTCTGTACTTTGTGTGAATAGATGATATGTATATTATTCTACATAGGAAACAATTAGAAGTATAATAGTTTGATAGGTATGAGCGATTTTTGTGGATTTTATAATTATTAAATAAAGTATAAAATTTTGCAATTATAAGCAAATATGCTTTGTTTTCAAAAATAAGTTTGTCGCAGAAGAACATTTACTATTTCATTTCAAAAGCTTCTACTTAAATTAAGAGTTGCCTTTCAATGTATATTTCATTTGTTTTATATTTTCAACCTATTTATTATTTTATGTTGTTTTTAGGTAGGTTTCAAAGTATTTTAAAAAATCCTACTGTCCAATAGAATACACTTCATAACAGTATTTAATATGTGATGAATAATATATATTAGTCATTTGAATTTTGGGAGTGTGGTCTCGGGTAAAGAACTTGGTAGCTATAGTTGTCTGACTTTTATTAAGTCAAAAATTCTGATAATATTAAAAATAAGAAAATTTGGCATTCATTTACCACATAGTATTTGTTTGCAGTATTTACATCGATTAATTTTAACTGAAGATATAGTTTACTGATTTACATTGAATTAAAACTTTTCAACATTAAATATTATTAAACTATATTAAAATGTTACCCTTATGAATTATTTTTTGAGAAAAATAAAACTTTCCAAAAATTAAATCTGGACATACCTCTAACATTAATTGTGTAAACTCTTCATTACTAAGGAATGTAGGTTTCCAGTCCTGTCGAATTTCACTAGCATCTGATTGTGCAGTGATTTCTGTAAACAGATTATTTGACACATTAGTGGCATAGTCCAATTACAGGGTGAGTGCCTAGTGTAGTACAAAAGTCCTACAAGTTGCCTTCTTTCTTTCCACTCTAAGATGAGAACCATAGGGAATAATATATATTGGTCTAGGTAGGTATGAAGAGGTCCAGATTTTGGTATCATGAAATATTTAAGCTAATGTGGCAAGTTATCTTCTTTATTTGGTCTCTTGAAAATACTAATCTCTTTGGTTTTTCTCTAGGGAGCTGTGACAGCCTGTATTACTGCAAGGCCTGAGATTTCCTTCCTGCTTGACACAATAACCAGCAAGAATCAGAACAAGCAGATCAGATTAAGCATTAGGAAGACATTCTTTTTCCTCTTGTTTTTCTTGCCATTCAAGTGGTAGAACACAGAGCAGACATAAGGACATTAAGCCTGGAGGAAAGAAGCCAAGGAGGTCATTAAGTCTGTTTCTAACAAAGAGGACTTTAGGACTGCCTGCTTACTGCCAGGCAGAAAGGTACCTCCCAGTCTGAGGTGCTCTATTCTTAATTAATCAAGGGGACTAAATTAAGATTTGGGGCAAAAACTTTATAGTAATAATCCCAGAGTAATTTTGCTTAGTGTCCTCTTACATATTCTAAGTGATAGATAGCTGGTCAAAAATATGGAGATCCTTGGGTTAGAATACACATTTTACCAAAATTATTAAGTTTACTTTGCAATGTAATACTTACTAATGGATTTAGTTATGAGAAAGCTATTCATAAATGATCAGACATGAACTATTCCGGTAACAAATGTTTTTGCATTTTCAACTGCAGACATTTTCATTTTTAACTGCAGGAAAAATAAATATCTACATCATAGATTTTACTCCATAAAATATGCACTACTTTGCAGTAAAAAGTATGGACTAAGTTGTTTTTTTCTATTACCAGTTATATAAATGTAGCAGTTATACAAATTTGCCATATTAAAAATGCCTGTACTAGTATAATGAAAAGTAACTAAAAAGTCTAGCTACTAATTGTGGAATAGTCATACTTTTCAAATTCATATCAATTATATACATCCAGGAAAAAAGATTAAAACCCACAAACAAATCCCATCAAGTGTAGTTGACACAGGCTTATTTTATAATTACAATTGTATTAAGAATTCCCTTTCAATTTCAAGTAAATGTTATTTTTGTGAGAATTAAAGCCAGTGTTGAAAGGAAAACGAAAACAAAATCCAACCTATTTAATGCCAAAATCCTCTACTGTCAGAAGGAAAATGATGCATATTATTTCATTTCATTCAACAATCATTTATTGAACTCTTACAATGTCTGAGGGACTGAGTGTGCTACCTAATAAGGGACACTGAGGTAGTAAGAATGTTATATGTAGAGGTAAAATGTAATGACAATAGTGGCAATAAAAATAAAGACAATATTCATATATTTAGAGAGGAATCAAGAGAATCTATGATACAGTACTACAGAAGATCAAAAAAATCCAAATCTTTTCAGGTTTGAGTCCTAGAAGAATGAAAAATTGATGGTGTAAAAACACAAAAAGGAAAGTTGAGAGAAAGAGGTGATTAGAGAAAAAGAAAATGAATTCATTTCTGTATGCACTGAGTTTGAGGATAAGCAAAAGAAAGATCCAGAAGTTATCTGGAAATAAAAGACTAAAAAGCTTGCATCTCAAAACACAAAATTAGTAGTCTAATAGAGAAAGCAGTTGAAGTTATTAAATGAGATAACAAAGGGAATGAGTGTAGAGAAGGCAAGAGAATAAAAGATAAGATCTTGAGAAATGTTACATTTAGAGGACAAAGAAAGAAGAAAGGAGTTTCAGTTAGGAAGGAGTACATGAAAGAAGTGCATTATAACAGAGACCAAGGGAAAAGAAAGCCAGTGGAGGATGCATTAAATTTTCCAGTGTTTTAGACATATAGAAGAGGATGGGTATAAGAAAAAACTATTGCTTTATTGGTGGCAGAGGAGATGGGGGTAATGGCATTAGTGAAATGGACAAAAACAATTTCAACTGGTGGAGCATAAATCAGGCTAGTAGTGTACCACTCAATGAAGTTTTGCAGTTTATTTTGCATCTGAAAAAGGAAATATCTTTTCTCAAGTTTTTCATCATTATCTGCTACCAAAATAATATTCCTTAAAATTTATTTTCATGACATCTTTGTCAAAATAATTTTAAGAAATAATCAATTTTAAAGATGTTTATTTCCTAGATATACAATAAAACAATCTTTTTTAAAATGACATATCCTGCCTGCCTTTCAAATATGCCCATAACTTTCCAACTCAAACTATACTCTAGTTACACTGAACTTTCCCTGCTTCTCTGCTTTTGCACATGCTATTTTCTCCATGTGAAATGCTGTTTTTCTTACTAAATCTAAAAATAAGACTCTGTTGAAAAATCAACTATTTTTAAGCCTTTCCTGCATTCTTTCCTATATTCTCACAGCTAAGGTTTACATGCACATTACCCCTTATAATTATTTGCATTGTAATTAGCTGTTTACATGTTTGTCTCTCTTGGCTTGAGTTACTTGAGGGCCAGGACTGTTACTCTGCACCACAAAAATCTAGGATATAGCAGGCACTAAATAAATGTCTGTTGAATGAAAGAAAGAACATACCAGGAAGTCTTTTAAAAAGCAACTGATTCCTTTCTCTTAAAAAAGGTTAGGAAGCATCCAATCCTAACCATCACTGCCCAGATTCTATCACATTATGCTTTAATGGAGAGTCTTATTTTTTTAAAAAATCCATTTTACAAACTTAAGAATTTACCTTTATGTTTTCGTAAAAAATCAATGCTCTTCTGTAGAACAGTAGATTTGTCCATCTTTCTAGCATTACCAGGAAGCATGGATCCCAGCTCTTTAATGAGAACATTAAATTGATCTCTACGTTTCTTCTCAGACTTGTTTCTGGATACTCTGATGAAATAAAAAAAATAAGTAGTTTTCAAACAATCTATTTAATTACACAAATAATTTAACATAATGTTCAATTTGGATACAACCACCACACAGTAAGTACTTTGTCAATGCAGATGATAATAAATATTTATCTCCTAGTTTACCAGTAATATACAGTTAATCTGGGTAATAACTTTTCTTCTCAGTTTATCACTAAAGAAGATTCTATAAATTAAGCATCTGGCATACATGTTTTTATAAAAATGCCAAAAAGACAAACTGCATTAAAAATCTCAGGTTTTATTTAATCTAATATTTACCAAGAACCTGTATTTTCCTCATAAGGTTATTATGAATATTATCAAGATACATTTTACAAAAGTACATATAATGTACATACACAATTAAAAATTATTGAGTTGGAAAAAGTTAGCCATTTGCTGTAAGTTTTAAATTACAAACAAATCTAAAAATGAGAATCTCCCTACCCTCAAGCTTACCTATATCTTCTTCCTCTTTAATCCTATATCCTAGCCTCCAACACAGAGCTAAATGATGTTTCCATACCTGTCCCTCCATTAGGCTGTGGGCTCCTTGATACTAAATCCCAAATTTTCTAATCTCAGCATGTAAGCATAACATCTAACATACAGTAAGCATTCAAAATCTATGTGCTAAATGAATAATTACTACTATTCTATGTGATGCAGTAACCAGTAAACAAACAGCTGCTCTGAGACCTGAGACAAGTAAAAACAGTACAATTATTTATAGAGCAATTAACCATTGTGTATCCCTAATTATCTGCTTTGTAAAATCCGATTTAGAACTGTTTTTGTTTAAGCAAAGTATACTTCTTTCCCAAAAGGTCAGATACCATTTAAGAAGCAATTGCAATACAATAGCCTATAAACCATGGCAGTGGCAGTGTTAACAAAGTAGGTTTGAGGGTTAAGAGGCAGATCTATCATTCTTAGTAAATCAAATTTGGTTTGGAGTGGAGAAGCAAAAGAGAAATCTGAGATGATTCCCAAGTTACTGATAATGAAATTTGTTAGTGTGAAATATAACGTGTGATATGGCTTTTGGTGGACAGATGGCTGGGGAGAATTTAGGTATGGTGAAATGGCCTGACATTCTATAGGACATACGTAAGAAGCTTTAGATCTATGTACTTAGTTATATTCTTCTAGAAAAGAGTAAATAAGAAATAAATATCTGAGAATTAGCATATATGAAATATCTGAACACTTGGGTAAGGGGTAAAAATAGCAAATATTTGTTGTATACTTATTTGCCAGGCACTAGTAAATTTTTATAAAATCTCATTTAATTCCTAGGAGGTAGACTTTATAATTATTATTATTTTCCATTTTACAGGTATGACAACTCAGGCATAAAAAAATATGCCTAGAGTCATATAGCTACTCGAAAGTAATAATTCAAATCAGGCATTTTGATTCTAGTGGAAGAAAATAATAGAAATCAAATATCATTACCAACTCTACCACTGGATCACACCAATTTATGCAAACTTTATTTCCATATCACATTCAGGTTGGAAGTACACAGCCCTTGGAATGACCTCACTGATAACAGGTCACAGATGTTTCATTTCTCAGATAGGTATAAAACTCCCTTTGTTCTGGGTTCAACACTAAGGTCTTTAACTCATTGTTTTCAGTCAGAGTTCAGTGTGGTCCGTTTAATTCTGACAGTATCATTAAGAGGGTCCTTCTCTTTCTCAGCAACAGTATTACTGGTTCCCTTAAAACATGATCAAACCTTCAGAGTCTTTGCAAACAGAATACCGTTAGCTCACTTTATCAATCTAAAAACTTGGTCTTTAAGACTGTGCAAATCAATTCCTTAGAGTTCTGCCTCTTAATTAGGCAAGATTGATTATTCCCATCTTAGAGACTTTATCTCTGAAGTATTTTATATGAACTTTCCTCCACTAGACTGAAGAGGAATTGTCCTATTTCCTTGAATAAAGATGTACAGCTTCCCTCAAAATCTTCTTAATTTTAATCATTCATTAAAACATTTAGCAATTTATGTGGTAATGAATACTTTTCTTATCCCAGTTCCTTTTATTTTGCTAAATACAGATTTAAGAACTATCATTTATTACATTTATCTTTCGTATCTGTGAGTAATGCTACAATACCCTCCACCCTTGTCTATGTACCCACGTAGTTCAATGTGGTGAGAAAAAAAACAGATTTATTGCTCACTCTGAATGACTACAAACTTGGCTGCAGTGCTATCTGAACGCTTCCCTCAATACTATAATTAACTGCCAAGGCCCCTATTTAAGGTCAAGGCCCTCATCATCACTATCATGGTTCTACATCTCATTCCCTCACCTACTTGATAATACCACTTCAACGATTCTGCCCTCCCTCTATCATCTACTGGAGAATGGAGGCATGTCAAAGGACCAGAAGCCAACCCTGAAAGGCCTCCCAATGACCAAAGTTGAAACAATCTGAGCAACAAAATAAATGACACTGAAGTATAGCCTAAAGTATAAAATAAATGAATCCATAAAGATATAAATAAATGAGAGAGATAATTCTTTTACAGAATTCCAAATATGTATAGAGTTGGAGCTTAAGTACTCTCATCCTTACTCTGAAGGTGGGCTACAGTTAAAAACTTGCCTCCAAAGACTAGAGTAGGTTAAGGGAAAAACAGTAACTACAATGATGAATCCAGGCAAACCCTACCTCAGCTAAGTGATGAAGGTTAACATCTCCAGTGACATCATGTAAATACTATGTATCCATATGACTTGATGAGATTGGCACATTTACAGGATCATTTTATTTATTAACTGCATACTGATATTCTAAGCTCTTCCACCTGACTACTATATCTAAGTTCTTAGGGCAGATAGCTTTTGGAAATCATTGATGTACTATTTATTACTGTTACAATTACTTATTATTCATCTATTTACTATTTTACATCTTAAATTGAACTACCTTTTTGCTTTGTCCTTGTCATCTTCTTCCACCAACCCATCAAAAATACTACCATCATCTCTAAAAGAAAAAAAGAAATAGAGAAAATAAGAACCAACTCCATAAGCAGCAGCAATACTAAAATGACATGTGAATCCAAATCACTTATATCCTAGAGTTTCTGTAGTAAATGCTTAAATTCAAACTCATAACATGAACCTTTTTTCTAATAAATATTATAAAATTAAAGTTTTTTTTGTTATATTTTAAAAGTTTATTATAAATGTGGATTTTAAAAATTCTTACTTTAGCTGTACTATATACACAATACATTAAATTAGAATTTAATTTAATTTAATTAGAAATTCGGTATCTTGTTTCAAACTTTTAGTGACTGTCAAACCTATAGAAAATCATTTTTTGCTATTATATAAAATGATTCTCACTTGAAGCTATTTTTAATTATAATAGCATAGTTTATTAGCACTGATATGTCAGGCTCTGTTCTGGGCATGGTTACAGAGCAGTTAACGAGACATATAGGCCACTGCTCTCCTACAGCTTATTTTCTAGCAGAAAGAAACAAATCAATGCAAAAATATAGGACAATAAGTTTTATTTTTTAAAAAAGGAGTAATGTTTTAGTTGTGAGGCAGTTACTCTACTCTGAGTGGTTAAGGAAGGACTTGTTGAGCTGGGGACATTTAAGCTAAGATCTAAGTAACAAGAAAAGGTTGGCTATGAAAAGACCTAGGAAAGAACATTCTAGCAAATAAAATCAAGAGCATCAGTGGCTAACCCCTTAACCTGAGGAGCAACATTAAGTAGTTTCAGGTGATTTATGAGATTTTACACATATTCACTATTAGTCTGTGGCTTATAAAGGCTTACAAAATGCCTGCTGGACCCAATACTGAGATTATCTGTAAATTTTGCATCATAGAGGTCCATGTATGGACTTTTGGAGTTCTATGTACACACTAAAATTTATGAAAACTTTGGTATGTATATGCATTTTATTGAGGAGAGAGTTCATAACTTTTCCCATACTTGGAGAGATAATGAACTTATATTAAGAATCACTGCTTTAAGTCTGAACATACAGATGCCATCCCTAGATGTCCTATTGTTTAGAATGAAAATTGGCAATCATTCAGAAGTATAATGCCCAAATCACATTTAATTTCTCAGATGCAGTGAAGAAAACTCCTTTCTGTGGAGAGGACTACACATAGATCCCACCTGAAACTATGGCATAGCCCAAATCAATGGCAATGGTATAAGCAGGCCCCTCTAAGGAAATTCCTTGACCCTCAGGTCGTAAGTACTGGTAGAATAGATTATGTATCTTCACCGTTTATCTCATAGGAAAGGGAGAAGGGCTGCCCCAGACGTCAAAAGTCACTTCTATATATAACTCCAGCTACCAAACTCTTAAAGAATACCCCTGGAAGAATCACACAGTACACTATAATAAAAGCACAGAACCTTTAGTGTCAGACTGACCAAGACAGGTCAGAATTCCAACTCATTACTTACTGTGTGATTTTAAACACATTATCAACCTCTCTGCCCTATAGTTCCCATACTGTAAAATCTCATAGAATAATTGTGAAGTTAAAGAGTAGGAGTTTAAAAATGTTACTGTATTTCATCAAATTTAAGACACCATAACAATGAGACTTGTCAGTATTTTATGTGCTAAGAAAAAAAAAGTTACTAATTAAACTATGATAAGCCAATTTTAAGATGAATTTTATTGTCAGAGATGTTAAAATGCAAAAAAAAAAGTCTTAAAATCAAAGAAACAGGAGGTTTATCCTTTTCCCAAGAGTAAGATTTAAAGACTGTAATTTTAGCTAATGAAATCCTAATTATAGTTATCTCTTAACAATTACAAATGCTAATATGCTTAATGAGATGGAGTTAGCACCAATAAGTAAGGGGGGAAAGGACAAGAGATAAAGAGATAGAAGATTCCAGAAGGTACTAAAGAAACAGTTGTAATTGTCACAATTTCTTTCAGAGCAGCTCTCACCACATCACCCAAACTTACAGTTCAAAGACCCACTCAGAACATGAACTATACACTGTTAACTGTGGCTCTAGACAATATACATTACTTACACTATGATTGCTCAATACAGAAATTAAATGTAACAGTAATTATACTTACCCATAAAACTACTTTTATCAATTTGATATCGACCATTACTCTAATAGTTAATTTTTAAAAAGCTTTATATAATTCAAAATAAGAGTCTCTAATAACATACCTGTCAACAATTGAGCTCATTTTACTACAGCTTACGGTAAACAACATAACATATTACGTTTTCGTCTTGTGGTAGACATTTGTATTTCTCCTTGGGTAGAAAGAAAAATAGTCATTAGTTTTCAAAAAAACTTACCCTATAAACAATGTAATCTTGAGAAACACTATATGTTGTTATAGAAACTTCAAAATATCTTTGTACTAAAGGCTGGAACATTAATTTCAAGTAAATAGTTTTAGTTGGGGCACATTTGAGGGTTTTTTCCTTCTAAAAAAGGACTATAGGGAAAAAATTGAGGTTCATTTTCTTTCTACTATAAAATAATAAAAATTAAAAAGCTATGCTTAACATTCACTATATATATTAAACTATGTAACTATTAATAGGCTGTAATAATACCATCTAATCAGCAATAAACATTTGCTGCAAGCCTATTTTCTGTTAAGTAGTTTGATAAGCTTTGGGAATACAAAGATGAAAGACACAGTCCCTATAGGTAAAAATCTAGAATTGTATAGGGAGATACATATCAATATAGTTATAGTAAAAGGGATAATGATGGTATACAGGGGGGTCAGAGGAAATAGCCTTGATAAAAATGAGTTTGCCAGATAGTCCAGACTGCTGTTACTAAAAATGTGGTCCAGAGACCATCAGCATCAGACATATCTGTGAGCTTGTTAAAAGACAGAATCTTGGGCCCCACCTCAGTCCTTCTGAAACAGAATATGCATTTTAATAAGGTCTCCATGTGATTTCTATGACCATTTAAGTTTGAGAAAAGACTAGAGAACAGAAGAGGTAATAGTTAAAATGATTATAAGCCACAGGAATAGCACTTTGCAAAGGCACAGACAGGCCTTTGTGAGATGAGGGAACACCATATTTGTAAAACTTAAAAAGGTTTATCATTTTCTTTAGAGAAAAATCTAGGCATGTTACAATTAAAGTTTTAATCACTAGTGAATAAAGTGAAAATAGGACTGGTAGAGGGGTGAAGGCAAGTCAAGTAGAGAAAAGCCTTATTATTAAAAGTCTCATATCCACATTAAAAGAATTAAAATTTACTGCTTTAAAACTGAATCACAAACCTAACATTTGTATTTCTATATTCTATTTTGAATATATCTTAAGTGTAAAGGTTTTATTTATATATGATACTTTGTCTTATAGTCATAAGTGAAATACTGAAAAAATCACCTTAATCCTAATATCCTAACACTTATGAGGCACAAAAAAATTCTACTTTAACTACATATTTATTTAAAATTTAGAAAATAATGTAAATTCATGTGTAAGTAATTAAACCAGAGAAGATTAAAGATGTTCTAAGAACATGAGATTCCAAAATATGTTATCATTTACAAATGTATATTCATGAGAGCAAGAGACAATAATCTTTGATAAATGATGCTGCATTGTGGTTATAGCTATAGAATTGAGATTGAAAGACTAAGAGTTTTTTAAAGAAAGTGAGTGGGGGAGTCAGAGGTAAAACTAAAAAGAACTAGCACCAGGATAAAATATTGATTTTAAGTATCTGGGTCAATATTATAGCAGATGGAACACAGAATTACAGAATTTTAGAGTTAGAAGATCACCTCAGTACATTCAGCCCAACCCTCTGGTCCAAAAGATGTACTTATCATCAGTGTAATAATAGAGGTTGGTTCTGACTACAATAAAAAGAACAATGCAAAGGTAATAAAGCCAATTTGGGTGCATTAAAGAAGAACAGTTTTAGTTTAAAGGCCAAATCTGAGCCTTATTTGGCACTGAATATATATTTTTTAATTATTAAAAGGTAAAATAGAGTAAAATAGAGAATAAAAAAAGGATCTCAAGAATTAGGGCTTAGACTATAGGAAGGGCCATACTGAACTATAGGAAGAACGAACACAAAATGGTTTAGAAGACACAAACTGATGCTTTATTAAGGTATTTTACTATTGTTATTAACAATAGTTCTTCCAGACATTTGTTGTCTAGCTAACTGAACAACATAAGACTATATCTCTAACAGTCTAGACCAATATGTTATCTTTACTTTTCCAGCCAACTGATAGACATGTTATATTTAAAGAAAAGGTAAGGATAGAAGTGAAGTAGGCCTAAGTACTCCAGAGCATTTGTTAGAAGATTCCTCTTAACTTTTTTAAATGGTGTCAAATTAATTTTAACAAAACAAAGTGATAATGGAGAACCAGCCAAAGGTTTTGTGTGGAGACTACCCTACACAAAAAAAAAAATAGCCAGAGTCACACTTGCACATGCTATGGATTCTAAGAATTCAGTTACAGAAGACATGTGATGTCCCTGCACATCACAAGAAATTTCAAATAGTCTAACATAGATTAATTTTATTAAGTATTTTTTCTTAAATATTTACAATAGGCTATATAATATGCAATATGTCTGAAAAGATCAGTTATAGTCACTGGAATCTGAAGGTCACAAATTAAATTATAAAAGATCAAGTTACAGCTAGGAATCAAATACTCCTTTAAATAAAGTATCGGAGCTCAAAGTCATTCAGTGATAGGACTTCCCAGCTGAGTAAGCACCACATTACTATTTTATAACAATGGAGGGCAAGGGCAGTATGTGTCTTTCATAAACAATTTTAAAACAAGCTTTAAAACAAATGGGGAGATATTAGTAACTAAGAAACTATGAACAATTCAAACTGCACCAAATACAGAAGCAGATGTGTTTTAATTCAGTATGCAACATTACACATAATTAATAGTAAATCTCAGTGCCTGGCAGTCAAACTTTGGGAGAGAGCCCTTATACATAACACATTGTTATTAAAAATAAACTGTGCAGTATCAAATGACATATTTGTTCTCTGAAACCCATCTACTGTCACCTCCTGAGGCTTTGCATTCCTACATCACTAATTTCTCTTCTATGACTGGATTATTCTGATCAACATTTTGGTATTTTACCTTAAAAAACAAAATACAAAAACTTCCTTAAGCCCAACCCCCTTTAGGTGCTGCCCCCATTCTTCTCCTTTTACAAAAAAAACTGATTGTCAGAGTTGTACACTGTTGCTATTTCAACATCTTTAATTCCATTCTCTTATTTTAAAATTTGGTATTTTCACCAATGTATACATGTTCATAAAGTATCCAGTTTTATAAGACACTAAAGAATCAGGAGTCCTCTGATTTCCACTTCCCACTTTCATCTGTTTCTTCTGGTAGTTAATTCCCTATCCCTAATATCTTTATTTTGTTACCTGATTCCTTCTGTTTTAGATAAGATGCCTACATAGTCCTATTTTGAGTTGTCCCAATATAATTATTAAAAGTGTTTGCTTTTGCTCTCAGTAGTGTTGTTTTTAGGCAACATCTATTAAATTCCACAAGAAAAATAAGAATTTAGCTCTGACTCCCCTCATACTTACCTCATACATATGCACACTTAAATTCCCAACATAACTTTGACTAGGTGATTATATTCAGAGGTACATGATTACTACTCTGTTAATACAAATCACAGCTGAGCCATACAGTATACTACAATTACTTTCCCTTTCTCAGTTTTCCCGAGTTAAAAATTATTTTTTAACCTAGTTTTCTATATACGTATCACCGATTGAGCCCCAAACTCTTCTCTATCTAAATTTATTCTTAGTATCTTAAAACACCATACACATTCTACTAATTTACACTGGTTGTAATCATTTCTCTCAGTGCCTTCTGACTTATTCCTATTGGAGCTGGATACTCTCTATAACTGGTGACCAGCTGTAATCTTGGGATCACTATTCATTACCATCCTGGTGATTTCCTGGGACTCTACTGAGGTTGCATTCCCTGTTTCTGATATGGCTTCATCTTTCTGTAGTTAAGTCTTGATGAGTACCTTCTATAACTGCTCAAGAAAGGACACATGGAAGGGTAAGTATTTTTTGAGGCGACATAGGTCTAAAATTGTCATAGTCTATCCTTAAAATGATAGTTTTGTGTTTTGTTTCAATTTTTACCTGCCATCCTGGTCCCCATTTCCCTTAACTTGGTATTTTCTCTTCTGGTATGGTCCTGGACTCTCATGTACAAGGCTTTCCTAAATTGTCTAGTGATCTCTGGTCCCAGGTTCATATTTAAGGGTGGGGTACTAAGATCACTGAAGGTCTATGTGATAGAGCTTGCTGACTATGAACTTAACTGTAGGAATATCATGTTACAATATTTCTTTGGAGGAATTCTTAATGTCATTATCTTCAGATCTTTTCTTAGGCTGTTCATAATTCCCAGAGAAGAAACTTCTAAACTATTGACTGAAAGTCATAAAAATCCAGTAGCCTAGGTTCTTAATCCCCCTATTTTTTATATGGTACCTCCATTCTTAACTATGTTTTATACTCCTCTATTTTATTCTTCTTAGAGAATAAATCTCTAGTCTTTTCTGCTGTGATAGGAAAGGAGTAGTTGCCTGGGTTTTCAAAATCAGAAAAACCATCTATGGAGTAGAAACACCTCTTAAAGAGACTTGCAACAAATTGTCTTACTTTTAGTCCCACCATCACTCCTATTTGCAGAAGTAAAGAATGCTTAATCAATTCATGAACATTTTAAGAGTTCTTCAGTGCCACTAACTTTGTTTCTCAGCATTCCCACAGATGGCTTAGGATTCTAAGATCTATAAGAAAGTTATCACACTTCCTTTTGACTTTCTGGTTCTAAAACTGTGTTGCAATTGTTTCTTCTCTCATTTTCTTTATCCTTGTGAAGTTATATCTTCTGTACAAATCCTTTTACTTCAGCTTTAAGAGAGTTTTGAGAGAAAATGAAATTTAATTGTATTGTTTGTCATCTTTAACTAGAAGTTTCTTATTCTCCATCACTTTTAGTCAGGCTTTCGTCCTCACACTCTCACTGAGATTGTTCACTCAGATTAGTTATCAGTGTTATTGATGTGGCTAAATCTAATGGCCGCTTTACTGTCTATTTGACATCTTAGTAACATGTGATGTAACTCACCACTTCTATCTATTAAACATTGTTCTTGGCTTCTGTGACAGAATACCTTCCTGCTTTTCCACCCATCTCACTGGCGGTTCCTTCTCCTCTAATTAACATTGGCACATCCCAGAAATACATCCTTTTCAATCTATGTACACTTCCTAGATAATTTCATCCAGACATATGACTCTAAAAGTACCTATGCCAATAACTCCCAAATCCATATCTCTAGGCCAGATTCTCAGCTCCAGAGTTATATGTCAACCACCTTTTAGATATTTCAACAGATTTTACAGGTATCTAAAATATCATACAGCAAAATTTAGTGACTTTCTTCAGTAAATTTTTCTTCCCTAACCTAAACTCCATACATTCTTTGATAGAGAATAAGAAACTTCTAGTTAAAGATGGCAAACAATTAAATTTCATTTTCTCTTGAAACTCCCTTCTCTTTCTCCCATTTTTCTTCTCTAACTTGAACTCCATATACTCTTTCCCCACTTATTATACTTCAGCCACATTTGCTCTTTCTGCTCTTCAAGCATTCCACAGTCATTCTTGTTACACTGCCTCCTACAATAACTGCCCAACAAAGGGACATGGTTGGCGCATTCAGGCCATGCAGATCTCAACTGAAAAATTCTTCAATGAAGGCTTCTTTTCCTACCTAATGAAAGCAGTCATCAGTCTCTATCACATTATCCATTTTAATTCTCTGCATAAAACCATAAAATTTTCAATGTATTTGTTTATTATTTGTCCTCCTCTTTAGAATGCAATCATCTTATGAGCAGAGACAGTTCTGTCTTGCTCATCACTGTATTCCCAGTACATAAAGTAGTACCTGAACATAGTTGGCAAAATAAATGTTTTGGAAAAAATTAATACTGAAAATTTTAAATAAATATTTCCTCAAATTAGTGTGTCACCATAATTTATAGATTTTCAAAAGTATATTTTTCTGAAAAAATGTCATTCCAAAGTGCATTCCAAGATATAACCCTATCATTACCTTTTCTACTTTTTGGATCTTTTGAACTGATTCTTCAGAAAACTATAGGTTCAATGTATTCTTCTATATGGCTGACCATCAGTCTCAAAATTCTGTTTAAACAAGAAAAACATTAATTTGTTAATTTACTCAATTTATATAGTTGATAAACTTATAAGTTTATCATAAAAGAAGTTTTAAATTTTGAAACATAAAATTTAGAACTTTGTCACAAAAATGTATATTAGAAATGCTAAACTCTACAAATTATTTCAAAAAAAAACTTAAAAATAAACTAAAACAATCACTTAATTCTAACACAAATCAAAAGTATAAAAATGACTATTAAAATATGTTAATGGATACACAATATAAAAAGATATAATTTGCGACATCTCTAACAAAGTTTGGTGAGGGGAGAAAAGAACAGAGTTACTGAAGTTATCAGCTTAAAATATATTGTTAAAACTATAAGACATTTTAGTAAAATCCACAGTAAACACAAAGAAAACATCACAGAGGCTGAGGATACACAAAGGAAAATGAGAAAGGAATCGAAGTGTGTCACTACAAAAAAAAAAAAATCAATGAACCACAAAGGAAGACGACAAAGAAAAACAAGGCAAATAATGAACAAAATGGCAATAATAAGTCCTTCCTCCATCAGTATTTAAATTCAAATGAATTAAAGTTACTAATCAAAAAACAGAGTGGCTACATGAATTTAATAAACAAAGATCTGGCTCCATATCTATAAGAGACTCAACTTTTAGACTGAAGGACACAGAAAGGCTCAAAAAGAAAGACTAGAAAAGATATTCCATGCAAATGGTAACTTTTTAAAAGACAGCAGGAGTGGTCATCCTTATGACAAAATAGACTTTAAGTCAAAAACTATCAAAAAGAACAAAAAAGAACATTAATGATAAAAGGTCAATTCATCAAGAATATATAATTATGAATATATACACACCCAATATCAGAGCACCCAAATATTTAAAGCAAACACTAACAGAACTGAACAGAGAAACAGACAGCAACACAATAATAGATTTAATACACCAGTTTCAATAATGAATAGAACATCCAATCAGATGATCAATGAAGAAATAAATGGCTTGAAAAATACTATTTACCAAATAGACTTAACAGATAGAGAATATACCACCCTACAGCAGCAGAATACACATTCTTCTCAAGTGCATATGGAACTTCTCCAGGATAGGTCACAAGTCTTACTAAATTTAAGAAGACTGAAATCATATCAAGTATCTTTTTCTGGCCACAATGGAATAAAACTTAGAAATCAGTAACACGAGGAAAACAAAAATTTAAATGTGTGGAAACTGAACAATACTCTTGAACAATTGATGGGTCAGAGAAGGGATCAAAGAAGACATCAAAGGGAAATTAAAAACTATCTTGAGATAGACAAAAAACATAACACATCAAAACTTATGGAATGAAGCAAAAGCAGTACCAAGAAGGAAGTTTATAGTGGTAAATATTACATTAAAAAAGAATAAAGATCTCAAATACTGACCATAACTTTATACCTCAGAAAACTAGAAAAAGAATAAATTAAGCCCAAAGTTAGCAGAGAGAAGGATATAATAAATATTAAACCAGAAGTAAACAAAATAGAGACTAGGAAACAATGGAAACAAAGAAACAAAGAATTTTTAGAAAAGAACAAGAAGAAGAAACATTATAACTGATATCACAAAAATACAAAATATCATAAGAGACTACTATGAACAATTAGATGCCAACAAATTGAATAACCTAGAGCAGGAGCCCCCAACCCCTGGGCTGTGGACCGATACCAGTCCATGGCCTGTTAGGAATCCAGCTGCACAGCAGAAAGTGAGCAGCAAGCAAGGGAAGCTTTATCTGTATTTGCAGCCACTCCCCCGCGCTAGATCACTGCCTCAAGCTCCACCTCAGATCAGATATTAGATTCTCATTGGAACATTGGTCCCTGGTGCCAAAAAGGTTGGGGACTGCTGACTCAGAGGAAATGGATAGATTCATTGAAATATACAACTCACCAAAACTGAATAATGAAGAAACATAATCTAAATACACCTATATAACTAATAAGAATATTGAACCAGTAATCATAACTTTCCCAACAGAGAAAAGCCTAGGATGAAAAAGACTCACTGGAGAATTCTATCAAACATTTAAAGAATTAATTAGCACCTATTCTTTTCATACATTTCCAAAAAAAATTAAAGAGGATGGAACACATCCAAACTCATTTTTATGAAGCCAACATTACCTGATACCACAATCCAGACAGATTCTCCAAGTAAGGAATACTACAGGCCAATATCCCCAATGAATATAGATGCGAAAATCTTCAACAAAATATTAACCAAACTCAAGAACACATTAAAAAGATCATACACCATGATCAGGTGGGATTTATCCCTGGGATTCAAGGATGGCTCAACATACAAAATCCAATCAATGTGATATACCACATTAACAGAAAAAGGGTAAAATCACATGATTCTCTCACTTAATGCAGAAAAGCATCTGATATAATTGAACACCTTTCGTGATATATACACCAAACTAGCAATAGACAGAAATTTTCTCAACATAATAAAGGCCATCTATGAAAACCCACAGCTAAGATCATGCTCAACAGTGAAAAATAGAAAGCTTTTCCTCTAAGATGATGAATAAGACAAGGATACCCATTCTCACCACTTCTTTTCAACATAGTATTAGAAGTCCTACCTAGAGCAATTAGGCAAGAAATAAAAGGCATTGAAATCAGAAAGTTGTAAGTAAAATGATCTCTATTCACAAATGGCATGACCTTACATGCGGGAAAACCCTAAAGATTACACACACACACAGCAGACCTAATAAATATCAAAGTTGCAGGATACGAAATCAATATAATAAAATCAGTTTATTTCCATACACTGACAATAATCAATCTGAAAAGGAAATTAAAAAATAATGCCATTTACAATATCAAAAAGAATAACATACTTAACCAAAAAGGCAAAAGAACTATACAATAAAAATTATAAAACACTAATGAAAGAAATTAAATTGGACACAAATAAACAGAAAGACATCCATGTTTATGGACTGGAAGACTTAATCTTGTTAAAATGTCCATACTACCCAACGGGACCTACAGATTCAATATAATCTGTATCAAAATTTCTAATATTTTTTGCTGAAATAGAAAAAAAGGAACTCCTAAAATTCATACAGAACCACAAAGGATCCCAAATAGTCAAAATAATTTTGAGAAAGAAAAACAGAGCTGAAGGCTTCACATTTTCTGACTTGAAAACATTAAAAAAAGTTATAGTAATCACAACAGTATGGTAATGAAATAAAGGCGGATATATACGGACAACGGATCTGGCAATAATTTCTTGGCTATGACACTCAAGGAACAAAAAATAAAGCAAAAATAGACAAATGGAACTACATCAAACTAAAAACTTCTGCACAGCAAAGAAAATCATCAACACAATCAAAAGGCAACCTACTGAACAGAAGAAAATATTTGCAAATCATTTATCTGATATGGGGTTAATATCCGAAATATATTAGGAACTCCGACAATTCAGCAAAAGAACAAATAGCTCTATTAAAAAATAGGCAAAGGACTTAAATAAACATTTCTCCTAAGAAGACATACAATAGCTGAAAAATACATGAGAAGATGTTCGACATCACTAATCATTAGAGAAATGCAAATCAAAGTCATGAGATAACACATATCTATTAGGATGGTCAATATAAAAATAAAACAGAGAAATCAGAGATTAACAGGTACTGGCAAGGAAGTGGAGAAACAGGAACCCTGTCAATCTGTTGGAACTGTAAAATAGTGCAGCTGCTACAGAAAACAATATAAAGATTTCTCAAAAAATTAAAAATAGAAATGCCATAGGATCCAGCATTACCACTTCTGGGTATTTATCCAAAAGAACTGAGAATAGAATCTTAAAGAGATAACTATACTTCCATGTTCACTGCAGCATATTCATAATAGCCAAGAACTGGAAACAACCTAAATGTCCATCAACAAATTGAATAAAGAGAATGTGGTATATTCATACAATAAATTCAGCCTTAAAATACAAGTCCTGACACATGTGACAACATGGATGAACCTTGAGGACACTTTTTAAAGTGAAATAAACCAGTTACAGAAGGACAAATAATGCATGATTCCACTTACATGAAGTATCTGAAGTAGTCAAATTCATAGAAGCAGGAAGTACAATAGTGGTTGCCAGGGGCCTGGGAGGGGGGAAATAGGGAGTTGCTGTTCAACAGATACAGAGCTTCCTCTCTAAGGTGAATTTTCTCCTCACTTCTTTCAGGACTTTTATCTTTAATATTCTGTAGTTTAAAAATGATATAACTAGGTGTAGTCTGGTGCGGGGGCGGGGGCATTTATCCTGCTTGGTGGACTCTGAGCTTCCTTTATCTGTGGTTTAGTGTCTGACATTAATTTGAGGAAATTCTCAATCATTACTGTTTCAAATATTCTGTTCCTTTCTTCTCTTTCTGATATTCTCAATCCATTCATGATACACTTTTGTAGCTGTCCCACTATCCTTGGATATTGTTTTTTTCTTTTTTTTTTTCAGTTTTTGCTTTCTTTGCATTTTAGTTTTCCAGGATTCTACTGTGATATCCTCTAGCTCAGAAATTCCTTCCTCAGCTATATCTAGTCTTAGTAAGCCCATCAACATCATTCTTCATTTCTGTTACAGTGTTTATCTCTAACATTTCTTTTGGTTCTTCCTTAGGAATGCTACCTCTGTATACATTGCCCATGTGTTCTTGCATGCTGTCTACTTTATCCATTAGAAGAACTATTAGCATATTAATCAGTTTTTTTTAAATTCCTTGTCTGGTAAGTCCAACATCCTTGACACGTCTGGTTCTTATGCTTGCTCTATCTCTTCAAATTGTGATTTTTGCCTTTTAATGTGCCTTTTAATTTCTTCTTGCTTGCTAGCCACGATGTACTGGGTAAAACAAACTTGTGAAGAGGCTTTTAGTAATGTGGTGTCAGCAGAGGGGAGCATTCTGTAGTCATTAGCTTTCAGTCTTTTAGTGAGCCTATGCTCTGGACACTGAACTTCACAAGTGTTTCTCGGTTTTTTCCCCCCAATTTAGGTGGGATAGAATGGTTAGAGTAGGCTAGACTGAGTATTTCCTTTCCCCCATGTGAAAGGCTAAAGAGGGCTGATGCTGGATATTTCCCTTCTTCCAGGTCACTGAGGTTTTGACAAAACCCAGTTACCCAGTTTCCCCTGAAAGCAGGCCCTGTAAAGAATAGAGTCCTCTGGTGTATTTCCAAGGTGCTCCTTCTTCCATCTCCCCACAACACCCCCCCCCCCCCCCGCTGAAAACAAGAGGGAATTTTCTCTAACATTTACTGTGAGGACCTGGTCAAGCTCCTGGAAGTAAATCCTAAGTCTTACAATATTGTGAGGACCCCACTATGACCAGGTCTACAGTGAACCTCCAGCAATCTGTCAATTACACTTCAGGTTTCTTATCCAGCCCTCTTCCTGAGGTGGTCTCAGCTTATGAATCAGGGTTCCAGAAAGCCATGACTCATTATATTTGCCTGTCTGACTCTCCAATCTTGGGGCCTCTGGTTTGCCCTATGTCCTCCCTCTTTTATGGATTTTAGAAGAGCTGTTGATTTATAGGTACTTAATAATTTGAAGGAATTAGTTAACAACAAAGAATTTCTTAGGCCTTTTCCTATACGACCATGATGCGGACTAATGACAAGATCTAAACATAATAACTGCACAGGAGTTGCCACAGTATTCATTATTTAAACTCTGTTTACTATGACTCTGTCCTCAGTAGTTCCATGAAATGAAGAAAGCACTCCAGAAAGTTTAACTGATAAAAATAAAAGTTTATTCAGATGATGGATTTAAGAATTTTAATGAATGTACATAAATTGCTTTCATTGAAGTCTCTATCAGCTAATACGAAAAAAGGCCGTATTACTAACCCAACAGTGACTAACGACCTTCTTTACGTATTTATCAAGGACCTAACTATTCATATCATGGCTCCTTCACATTCATTCTCTCCTTGTATCCCCACTGTGTGTGTGTGTGTGTGTATGTGTATGTGTGTGTGTGTGTGTGTGTGTGTGTGTGTGTGTGTGTGTACTGTGTACATATCTAGTTTTTATTTTTAACTTCAAGAAGGAAAATTAGAGTGAATTTTACTAAATTAAAATTTTTGGTGTGGAGAGAACTTCAGAGGTCTGTAAATTTCAATTAGCAATGTTCTTTTACTTATAAAAGTTTGGTGAGATATAACAACTTGAAAATATTTATGTCCTCAGTAACTTGACTTTGAGGAAAAAAGTAAATAATTGGAGATGTATCTAAAGTTTTATATTCTCTGTACTGTTATTTTCAATAGTAAAGCTAGAAAAAAATTAAGCATCCAACAGCAGTTAACTGTAGCATCGAAATATATTAAACACAAACCCAAACATGCCAAAAGTACAACTATGGTTACTCTTCAGTAATTAGCTTATGGATGTTTTAAAAACTTTTTCTAGTACTTTCTAAAATTTCTCCCATGAACATACATTAGTTTTATAGCCAGAAAAACTTAAGTGAAGCCTTTTATTTCCTGTTTCTCTTAACTGTTTAATACTAGAGCCCTGGTTCTACATAAGGAACATAAAATTCATGTTATCCAGAAAACAAACCATGAGTAACAAAGATTTTTTTCAATATGAGTAACAAAATTTTTTTCTTATGTAGTGTTCACATAAAAAAACTTTTAATTTTATCTATTAATAATTTTTAAATTATTATTTAAAATGGTTAACTCAGGAACATGGTTTTAAAAGAAATGAAAACAATAAATCTTTTCTAACCTAATAACCTATTAACCCACTGACCTATTTTGGAATTTAGGTTAGTTAAATCTGGACTTATGGATCTATTAGCATTAATTAAAAGTAGTGCTGAAATTTAACTGACTGGTATAATATAAAACCTAAGCAACAATCCTTAACTACGTTTATCACCATTTATAAAAAATTCTTTTTCGTGTCTGTAGATTACAAAGTGATTACATTATAGTTAAAAAGATAATTATTTCTGAGAACAATTTTAACTTATGAAGAAAGACCCAAAAACTTTTAAAATTGTTTAATATTTGAGTAAAGATTAAACAGTAGTTTCAATGTATTCAGTACCGACTGGGAATATCAGACTATCTCTAGAATAGATATAAAATGTAAGAAAGAAAAAAACATTCTTGGCTCTACAGCAGTTTTTAAGAACAACTTCAAAACAAAAAACACACCGAAACCAAAGTTTCATGAAACAGACCTCTTAAAACCAGAGAAGATTCTGACTCAAAATCATGGCCTTTTATCTCCTAATGTAAAACTTAACATGACTGTGTCAGACTACAGAAGAGTTAAGTTTATCCTCCAAGCCTATCCATTGACTCCAAAAAGGACCATATGCCTTCCTCAATATGCTTTGTTCCATTAATTCAATCACCAACTATTTTCCAAATAATATGCTAGTATTGTCACTTAAAAAATAACAGGTAATTTCCATATGATAGAAAAAAATAAACTGCACCAAAGGTATAAATAATCTAAGTACTTAAAATATTACTGTAACATTAAAACCTGGTAAAAACTGAGAATACTATACTAATTTTCTCTATATAAGTACATTCATTTTATAAGTAACAGGAGAATCGATTTTTCTTTATTTTCTATTTTAAAACAGGAGAATATGGAGTCTAAAGAGAATACGGGTCACACTTTCCAGGATAGAAAAAAAACGTGTAAATAAGTCAGTGAGAACTGGTACTGACTCTCACCTCTCTCTAATTTCCTGCCACTCATCTCTTAAACCTTAGCACCCAACCTATAAATACTTCTCCAACCACACAGAGCAGAAGTCAGCTAATTTATTCTAGAAAGGGCAACACAGTAAATATTTTTGGCTTTCTGGGCCCTAAGGTCTCTGATGCAACTACTTAACTCTATATTTAATAAGTTTATGACATAAGTATTTTATAAAATGGATTTAATTATTTCATAGTAATGTGGGCACAGAATGAAACAGAACTTTTCAAATGTAAAAACTATGCAGAGATAAGATCTTTACAGTAACAGTATTGTTGATTATCTCATCAATTATTGTAATCAAAAAATCATAGTTAAGTACCAATTAGTATAATCTGGAACTTCAACGAATTTTACGTATAGCCTATTAAATTTCATCTATCCTGTACATTTTTGCCACTATAGCTTAAAAACAGTCATACACAATAAGTAAAAAATAAGAGTGGCTGTATTCCAATATTCATAGATGCTGAATTCTGAATTTCATGTAATTTTTACACATCACAAAATAGTATTCTTCTAAGATTTTTCCCCAACGCTTTAAAAATATAAACACTATTCTTAGTTCATGTATCATTAAAAAAGAAAAAAAAAGAAAGAAAAAAAAACAGGCAGCAGGCTGAATTTGGTAATGTACAGATACCGGATGGAGAGACTTGCTTGTAAACTGGAGTTGATTGTAAACTGGAGTAAGTGATTGGCCTTTACCTTAATCAACTGACTTTATCTCTAAACCTAAAATCTGACAAGAAATAATTATGCTACTTTTCAGTCATTTGCAAATTATCTTCAATTCAGAAAAATACATAAAGTTATCATTCTTACTTCTGAGCAGTATCTTTGAAAAATATCAAGAATTGCTGAAAATATTTTACATCTGGATATCAATTATTTAACCAATGAATAACTTTCGCACCTCATAAGAAAGAAAATTCTTAAGATAATTAAAAACTATCAAGGAAAGTTACAGATTATACCCAAAATATTTTTATAATACTTCATCCTATGCTCCTTACTAGGAGATTTCAAACCTTACTACCCAATAATTATGAAGGGGTTGGAGGTGGGGGTGGGGGATGGCATACTTCTGAGCTCAAAATGAAGATTAAAGGTATCTAAGTGAAACTCACCACGTTCTAAAGATTCATCTAAGAGGAATGCAGAATTTTCCAAAGGCATCTTACACTGTGACAGAATCAGCTTCCAAGTTTCAGCAGCTTTACAGGGGAAAAAAAAATTCTGTGAAACAAAGGTAGCTTTGGAAATAATATTAACCAAATTCCAAGTAACACTATCTGTAGTTATTTTTTTCCCATCCATGTATTCAATGTTAATTGGGGCCCTCCTCTGTGCCAGGAATTGGGGACGCAGCAATGAACATGTCAGATCTCATCAACCCCTCTGGAAGCTCCATCTGTAGGGCAACTCTGAATGAGATGAAAGCCTTTAAGAATGATGATGATGTGAAGAGAAAGCATGGCAGAGATACAAACTAGTCTGGTGGAACTTAGTTAGAAAAGGCCCTCTAAAGGAGGGGCATTTAACATGAGTGTGAGTATGATCTTGCCAAATAAAGCAAACGGAGAGGGGTAGATAAAGACTGTGTTTCATCCCAAGAAAACAGTATGTTCTAAGGGCCAGAGGTACAAGAGAATATGGCATTTGTGTGGAAGTAAAAGGTAGCCAGTGCAGCTGCTCAGAGAAAGAAAAGGGATGAGAAAAGGCATCTCTGGGATGAGAAAAGGTATCTCTGAGATGAGACAGGTGAGTGGTAAAACAATCAGCCCTGAGTCACAGTCACAGAGAGCTCAAAAGCAGATCCCCTTTAAAACTCTTAACCACTTGATCACAATATACTGATTATAATATACCAGCCATTCTGAAGCTCTTTCCAGCCTCCTAACCTCAAGGGTCTCAGAAAGGACTCTTGGGAAGAAAGTTGAGGGAAAGTCCTCAGGGAGAAAGATCCTTTCAGGGGGATCTTACAAGAGCCTGAGGGAAGACTGCCCTAAGACTGCCTGGGCCAATAACTAGGCTCCCAATGGATGGATGAACTGATAAACTGACCTGTAGAATGATGGTAAAGAGGTCATCTCGGCACCATTCTCAATTACTAATAGTTACCAAGCACCTTACTAAAGCTCTATTCTAAGTGCTTTACATGTGTTAAGTTAATTAATCTTCACAACATCCCTATGAGGTAAGTAGGTACTTTTATTACCCTGTATTTCCAGTGTGATTTTATAAAACAGTCTTATCATGGCCATTATTTTTTATTATTAAAATAAAAATTATCAGAAATGTTAACAATACTTACCACAATATTAAAAGGATTTTAATTTTCCAACAGAAAAGTACTATTTTAACTATCAATTAAACAAATATAGGGTGGTACAGGGAGGGTGAAATGGGTAAAGGGGATTAAAGATATGGTAGCTAAAGAAACTGGACTTTGGATGGTAAACACAAAATAGAAGAAATAGATGTCAAACTATAATGTACACTTGAAAATTATATAATTGTATTAACCAATTTTACCCCCAATAAACTTAATAAAATTGAGATGCAAGATGGCAAAAAGAAAAAGATATCACTACAATGCATTTCCCTGAGATGTAGAAGCATCCAGAACACCAAAGAAATCATTTGAAGTACTGATATCTTTTAATGGAGGCACCATTTAGGCAAAGTGATCTTGTCTTTCTCTGTTCCATACACTTCTGTTAAGGAGAATATTTAACATTTAAAAAAGGGGGTGGGGCTGTTAAAATTTTAGAAGATAATAACAGAAGCTCACCTGATAGAAAATCCAATGACAACAGTGATAATAAATATTGAAGAAGAGCTACAACTTAGTTTACCCAGGTAAAAAGTTTATGGCAAGACACCTTACATAATTATCCAGAATTATTCAGAATAAGATCTGAGAAGCATCTCGAATTACCATTCAGGATCTGTACCTTCATCATTATCAGAGAAATGAGAAAGAAATGAGTATGTTCTACCAATCACCTGTCTGTGACTAGAAAACATTTTATATGATTTCAAGGAGCTGAAAAGAGACCTTCTTTCAAATCCATGTCATATCTTCAAGTAACATACATCAAAGTTAATTTTATGTTTCATATTTTCTTGAACATTAAGAAACATTTTTATTAACTTTTGCCAAAAAAATATTGGCCAAAAAAACCCTATTTATTTAAACCTGGACAAGTATTTCTCTGCTCAGTTTTTCATTCCTACATGGCCTTATTATAGATTCATTTGGTGGAAATGTGCCATAAATTCTACTGTAAATGATATACTTAACAAAATTATCACTTAATCTTTTGTAAACTTCACACTTACTAACAACCCAATAGTTTTTCTTTCTATTACTAATTTTCACTAAGACCAGTCTTATTCTAACAAAAGTAATATTCACTCATGGATAAATTCCGTAAAAGAAGCAATTCCCTCTGGAGAGATGCATCTATGTTCAGTAACTATTTGTAGCAATAAACAAAATTTATATTATGTTTTATTCATAGTAATTATAATTTAGAAAAAAATTTTCTTTAACAGATCACTGTGGTCATGGTTAACATTTTAAATTTATATTCATATTTTTAATTTTTTAAGTGCTGAAAGAAAAGGATTGCCAACCCAGAATCTTGCATCTAGACAAAATATCCTTCAGGAAACATTACTCTCATACATTGCTGGTGGTAGTATAAACTGGTAAAGTTTATTGAGAACAATATATCAATATCCTAACAAAATTATAAATGTTCTTACTCATTGGTCTGTCAATACAGTGGGCTATAATCAGCATTTAAAAAATGAAACAGGATAGGAATAAAAGAGTACAGGACATCTCATAATAGTTAAAGGTATTTCCTGAAACTGGTGTTTCAGATATGTGCTGATAAGAGTATACTGTATACTATATGTTTACTGGGTCACAATATAAAATATACTTTTTACTATAGGTTGTGATCAAAGTTTGGAAGCGATCTGTTTCAGCTCAAAAAAAAAAAAAAAGACAGCCTGAGGCAAAGGGACAAACTGACACTTTGGGAAAGGAGGGTTCAATTCCAAGATGTGAAGAGGTGAAAGTGAAGTAAGGCATAAAAGGAGATAAAACAAACAATAAGTTACCAAGCTACACAGAGGCATGCGAAAACAGCCAATTTGGGGTGAATGCAGGGAAGAGGAACAAAGAGAAATTCTCTGAGAGCAAAGAAGGAAAAAGAGATACAGCAAAGTCTGTTGCACAGTGTTAATTCCTAAAAAATATTCAGAGTATTTTCTGTTTTCCTTAATGACACCATTTTCTTTGCTTACTCATTTAAGGTAAATTTTAAATTATATACATTTATATAATGTTCACATTACATTCCATTGGACAATATTAGTCCAGTGCCTGGAGTACTGCTATTAAACTATTTATAGTCATCTGTTGATTTGTCAAAGAGATGCACAACATCTGCTGCTGCCATTTTTTGTCATTATGAGCAGAAATGAAAATTCGTTAACTGTTCAATGAAAACTAAAAGCAGCCTACAAAGATAGTATCTCAAAGTTTCTCCTATAACTTCTTGAAAAATAATGCAATAATGTGGGCAATACAAAAAAAAACCTGAAAAAATGATGCAATAGTAATAATTTTTTCCATATTCTATGACCCTACTATGTGATTCTATCATTCTTCTATTTTCATATTATCTTGAGAGATTAAAATATTAAGGTGCTCCCAATATTTTATATGAACCTTTTATTGACTACTAAAATCAAATTAAATATTTTTGTCAATTAAAGGTAAATAGTATATACCCAACATCACAGAGAACTGTTTGCTATCCTAATTTATAAGTAGAAGAGAAGACTTGGCTCCTGGTGCCTGAAAAAAATTATTTTTAATACTTTCAGTATAAATTAATTGTAATCAAATAAATCTAAAGTGAACCTAGTATTTGGTTTTATTACTGTATGCAATGATATTACACTAATCATTTATTATATAAGAAACTATTGTGCAAAGAGTTTCTAGGCTGCTTTTATTTTGTCTGTATATCCAATCAGTTTCTTAAAACTTATATATTATTGAGGTAATAAATGCACACAGCTTTAAAAAAAAAAGTGTGAAAGGCTTATAGTAGAAAGGTAGCATGACTATCTCCTTATCTGCAGTCCTACTACCAAGAAGTAATCACTTTTACCTATTTGTTTGTAATTTTTAATATTTATAATTATAAATAACATGTCTTTCTCTTGAATAACCTCAAATTACCTACTGACCCCTAGCTAGGAAAAAGGTTTTAGTTCACTTATACTGTTTCCAATCTGCTCTCTTCTCTCCTCATTCCAATGGCAATCAATCTTATTGAGCACTTGATATGTGGCTAGTAAAACTGAGAAACTGAATTTTAAATTTTGTTCAACTTTAATAGCTAGATGTGGGTAGTGGCTACCACAATGGATGGGCAGCTCTAAATTATTCCTATCTTTAAGAATGTACTGAAGTTTTCTTCTTTATGATCCAGTATTACAATCAATTTTTGCATATGTTCTGTAAGTGCTTGGAAAGAAGGTATGTCTCTATTTTCAAAAAACTCAGTTTATCCATCAAATTTTGCTTACTGAGATAGCTATTCTACAGCCTCAATTTTTTGTTCATTTGATATGCTGTGATCTACGAGAGATTCATTACACTGTTCCACCAATATGTTTTTTTCTGAATAAGTCTCCAGTATCTTTTTTGCCTTTTGAATATTAATACTCTATTATTTTATAAAAATATTTGGTATTTCTACATTGTAAATTATAAACTTTACAGACATCTTTGTCTCATTTAATTCTGTCTATTTATATTTTATGTATAGTTCTGTTATTTTAATAAGGTTTTTATTTTTGTACTAGTGGATAACTTTGTAATCACATTCATACATAATGAACTTAGTCTTCCATTTCTTCACACATTATCTATTAGTTCTCTACTATAAGCTATGTTATGATATGCTTGTTTTTCCTCTTCCCTTTCTCATCATTAGATTTCAACCAAAAACAATCTTTTCTACTGTGTACCTTTCTGCTGTTAGATATACTTCTATTACAATACTTGTTGATTTTATATGCTATTGACCCCTAGTTATTACTGAGAAGGCAAGCAGCATACTTAGTACATGTATTCAAGCTCCCACTTTATTTACCCTTTTCCTTCTGAAATTGTTAGTTGTTTCATTATTAGGGTATATAGCAAACTAGGTCTGCTCAGATATCAACTTCTCAAATAAGACTTCTCTGTGCACTCAGTTTAAAACTGTAAACCCCACTCTCCCTGCCCCATACTTATATACTCCAAACCCCTACACTGATTTTTCTCCATAATACTAATGACTAGTACTAACATATCTTTAACTTATTAGCTGCTCATCTGTAAACTCCCTAAGGGCAGGGTATTTTTGCCTACTTTGTTCACTGATGTAAAACACTAGCAACTAGAACAGTGTCTGGCACACAGCAGATGCTCAATACTTCCTGAATGAACACAACAAAGTTTACCAGTAAAAGTATATTCAAAAACTGAGAGAAATTAAAAGCTTAAATGAACAGAGAGACTCAATATTGTTAAGATGTCAATTCTCCTTAAAATGATCTATAGATTCAATACAATCAATCACTATCTCAATAGCCATTTCTATATAAAATGACAAGTTAATTTTAAAATTTATATGAAATAAAGGGGACCTAAAAAAGCCAAAACAATTTTGAAAAATAACCACAAAGTTGGGGAACTTTCGCTATGAGATTTAAAGCTACAGAGATTAAGTCATTAAAGTACTGATGTAAGGATAGACATATAGTAGTTCATTATATAGAGTTCAAAGGAAGACCTGCTCATAATTAAATTCAGTAGAGAAAGGATAGTCTTTTTCTCAACAAATGGTGCTGGAATAACTATCTATTTGGCAAAAAAAAATTTTTAAACAACTGCAACCCTTTCTTCACACCATATATAAAAATTAATGGTAAATGAATCATAAACTTAAACATAAATGACAAAATTTTAAAACTTCTATAATAAAACATAAGAAAAAATCTTTGAGATGGGCAATTATTTTCTAGGACAAAAAATATGAAGCATAAAAGAACTGATAAATTAGATTTCATCAAAATTAAAAGCTTCGCTCTTCCAAGACACCATTAAGAAACTAAAAAGGGAAGCCACAGACTGGGAGATAACTTTCACAACTCTAATATCTGATAAAGGCCTCATATCAGATATTATATTAAAGCAAAAAAAAAAAACACTTTATATCTCAAAAAAGCAAAAACCCAATTTCTTTACTGGTCAAATATTTCACAAAATAAAATATACAAATAAGCACATGAAAATATGCTCAATATCATTAGTCATTAGGAAAATGCAAATTAAAATCACAATGAGATACACCATTACACACCCACTATAATGGAATTCAAAAACAATGATAATACCAAGCATTGGCAGGAATGTGGAGCAACTAAAACTCATACATTGTTAAAGGGAACATAAATGATACAGCACTTTAGACAACGGTTTGTCATTCTTATGTAGTTAAACACACAAATACTACACAACCCAGAAATTCCATGCTTAGGTGTTTGCCCAAGCAAAATGAAAACTCATGTCCACAAATGTTTAGCAGTTTTGTTTGTAATAGGCAAAACCAAGAAGCAATCCAAATGTCCACCAACTGACAATTATAAACAAATTATACCATATTCCATACATTGGAATACTATTCAGCAACAGAAACACACCACTGACATAGATTAATCAAAGACATTACGCTAAGTGCAAGCCAGACCCAGGAGACCATACACTGGTCTCATTTATATTATGATCCCATTAATATTATGTTGCAGAAAAGGCCAGACTATTAATGGAAAAATTAATATATTAGTGGTTGTGGTAGTATTTATAAAAACATATACATTTGTCAAAACTTAGTCTGTACGTTTTTATTGGTGAATCTTAACATATATACTTCAATAAATCTAGTTTTTAAAAAGTATAATAGTTCAAAAACTAAATTCCAACTACCTAAAACCTAAGAGAAAAATACTTAACACAAAACAGCTCACAAAAATTGATCATTCTGTATAGCTTTTAAAAATAATAGGGAGTTGTCCATAACCAATAAGAATGGAATAGTTATAGCAGCAGACTAATTTACTGAGAACAACTAGAAAAGCTAAATAAATTACAAAGTTATATTTTTAAAGGCAGCAGAGAGATGTGGAAGCATGGGGAACAAGAAGGTCTAAAACTCCAGAGAAGAAGAAATCTATTTTAAAGGTGTTTAGAGAACTGCAGTTGTCTTTTCCCTGGGGGTATTTCCAGATTTACTGGAGGCTGAAAACTGAGACTTGCTCTGTGCAGAATATCACTGCTAGAAACTGAGAAGCCAGGAGAGCTTCTATTGTTTACACAGGGCACAAGAAACAAAACTGGGAGGCTGCAGGGACCTCAAGCTCAAGGCTAGCATTTCTCACAAGATATTTGTTTAATTTTAAAACTGTGCAGGGTAAGAGGCTAAATAATTAATTGAAAAACTTTGTAAAGCAAAGTTAATTACCTACCTTTGGCACTGCTAAGGGGACAAAGACTATCAAGCTTTGAATTCAAAGTCCTGGAAAACCACACCCTACAAATAAGGCAAGCAAGAGGAAGAGCACCACCAAACTACTAAAACAGCAACCTATCCCCCACATAAATTAAGGTGAGTGGCTCTCTATTCTATCTCCCTAAGAGAAAAGATGAACCCCCTCTGGCAGAATATACTTGGCAATGATTGCTTTATTTTGCTTTTTAATTCACAAGGTCTGGCATTCAATCAAAAACAACAAAGCATAAACAAAACAATCAACCAACTTGACCTAATTGACATTAATAGAATACTCCACCCAACAACAGAATACATTCTTTTCAAGAGTATATAGAACATTTGCCAAAACAGACCATATTCTGGCCATAAAAGCAAGTATCAATAAATTCAAAAGGCTCCAAGTCATATAAAGTATGTTCTACTTTCACAACAAGATTCATTTAAAAATAACAGAAAGATCTCTGGGAAATCTTCAAATATTTGGAACCTAAATAACACACTTCAGAATAATCTACAGGCCAAATAAGACATCAAAAAATAGAAAAGTATTTTGAACTTGATTAAAAAAAATGTGTATATATATATGTAGGTTTGTGTACACACACACACACACACACACACATGCACGCACACATATACATACACACAAATTTGTAAGCAGGACTTAGAAGAAAGTTAATAGCATACCTATCTATGGGAGGGAGGGTGTCACAAATTACCTCAGCTTCTACCTTAAGAAAATAGAAAAAGAAAAAACCCAAAATAAGTTTAAAAAAAGAGAAATAAAGACTAGAACAGAAATAAGGGAAGAAAAAAAGAAAACTAGAGTACATCTGTTAAACCAAAACAAATTCTTTGATAATCTTAATAAAGTTAATAAATCTCTAAATTAGATTGATCAAGGAAAAAGAAGACAAAAATCATCAATACTAAGAATGATATTGAATTTCTATAGATTAAATAGGTATCACACTCACTATAGATTCTACAATTATTTAAAGAATGATAAGAGAATATTATAAACAACTTTACCAACAAATTCAATAACCACAATGAAATTACAGGTCCTTGAGAAACTTAGCAAATATACAAAAAAAAAAAAAAAATACAACCACATAACTGATGACCAACGGAATAATATAAGTAAACCAATGGATGATGTAGGTCCTGAAATTAATAGAGAAACATTTAAATAATTATAATCATTATGTTCAAGATAATTGGAGTCTATTAAAAATCTATAAAACAGAATCAAATAGATGTTTCACAATGTAAAATTAAGAACATAATAGACTGGCTTGGACAAAAAAGACAAATTTGGTGTGTTGAAAAATAGGTCATTAGAAGATATTCAAACTAGAAAAAAAACTTTTTGAGAGACATGGAACATGAATAGTGAGTATAATAAATATTTAAAATAGAATCCATAGTATTGAAAGTTCTAGCTAGAGCAATCAGGCAAGAGAAAGAAGTTAAAGGCATCCAAAGTAGGAATAAAGAAGTCAAAATGTCACTTTTTGCAAAAACATGATTCTTTATATAGAAGATTTTAAAGATTCCACCAAAAAACAATTAGAAACAATGAACAAATACAGTAAAGTTGCAATATTCAAAAAATCAATGTACAAAAATCCATTGCATTCCTACATACTAACAATGAAATTCCAGAAAAAGACAGGAAAAAAAAACAAGTCCTTTCACAATTGCGAAAAGAATAATAAAATATCTATGAATAAACTTAAGAAAGGATGTGAAGGACCTATATACTGAAAACTATAAGACATTAAAAGAAATTGAAGACACAAAAAAAAAATGGTAAGATATTCCATGTTCATGGAATCAACAATGATAAAACAGACATCATTACCCAAAGCAATAAACAGATTTATTGTAATCCCCATCAAAATCCCAACATCATTAAAAAAAAAAAAAAGGACAAAAAATGTATCAGATTTGTAGGTAATCACAAAAGATCTTGAATAGCCAAAGCAATCCTGAGAAAAATGAACAAGGCCAGGTGTATCAGACTCCTTGACTTTAAATTATACTATAAAACAACAATAATCAAAACAGTATGGTACCGGCAGAAAAAATAAGACACACAGACCAATGGAAGAGAACTAGAAGTGTGGAAATAAACCTACATATATATGGGCAAATAATTTTTGACAAAGGAGACAAAAGCATCCAATGAAGATAAGAAAGCCACTTCAATAAACAATGCTGGAAAAATTGGAAAGCCACATACAAAAGAATGAAACTAGACTGCTATCTGTCCCCATACACAAAAATTAACTCAAAGACCTAAATATAATGCTTGAAACAATAAACTGCATGGGAGAAAACATAGGTACTAAACCCATAGACCTTGGTCTTAGAGAGAATTTTACATTTGACTTCAAAGGCAAGGGAAGTAAAAGCAAAAACATATGAATGATACTATATCAAACTAAAAAGCCTCTGCACAGTAAAAGAAACTATCAACAAAACAAAGAAGCAACCACACCTCCGATTAGGGGCTAATATCCAAAATATATAAAGAACTCACACAACTAAACAAAAAAACAAACAATCCAAGTAGAAAATGGGCAAAGGACCTAAAGAGACACTTCTCCCAAGAAGACATACAAATGGCCAACACACATGAGAAAATGCTCAACTTTACTAGCTATTAGGGAAATGCAAATCAAAACCACAATGAGATACCACCTCACACCTGTAAGAATGGCTATTAACAAGACAAGTAACAACAAGTGTTGGAGAGGTTATAGGGAAAAAGAGAACCCTCATACACTGCTGATGGAAATGTGAACTGGTACAGCCACTGTGGAAAACAGTATAGAAGTTCCTCAAAAATTAAGACTAAAACTACAATATGACCCAGCAACACTTTTTTCTGGGTTTCTACTCCACAAATTTGAAAACATTTATCCAGAAAAATATATGCACCCCGATGTTCACTGCAGTATTATTCATGATGGCCAAGACATGGAAATAACTGAATTATCCTTCAACAGATGACCGGACAAAGATGTGGTACATATATACAATGACTATTACTCAGCCGTAAGAAAAGACAAAATACTGCCATTTGCAACAACATGGATAGATCTTGAAATTATCATGCTAAGTGAAATAAGTCAGAGAAAAAGCTAAGAACCATATGATTTCACTCATATGTGGGGTGTAAAACTGAAAAGAAAGAAAAAAAAATAAAAACTCATAGACATGAACAACAGTTTAGTGGTTACCAGAGGGAAACAGGAGAGAGGGATGGTAGAAAAGAGTAAAGGGGGTCAAATATATAGTGACAGAAGGTGATATATATGACACTGGAGGTAAACACACAATGCAACATACAGATGATGTATTATTGAATTGTACGCTTGAAACCTATATAATTTTATTAACCAGTGTCACCTCAAATTTAATAAAAATAAATTAATTTTTAAAAAGAATCTATAAAGGAGGAAAGAGGGTAGAAACAATAATTGAAGCAATAATGACAGCGAACTTTCAGAAACTAAAAGCAATCAAGCTATAGACCCAAAAACTCTATGACTATAAAGCAAGACACTTACAAGAAAACCATACCTCAACACATCAAAGTCAAAATGCCATAAATATAAACAAACAAACAAAAAAAAAACTTAAGTCAAAAAAGAAAGTCTTAAAAGTAGCCAAAGAAAAATAAGACATTATTCTCAACAAGACTCTAAGCTGATACATTACCTTCAAGAAGACTGGTAGCTGGCTTCAACAGAAAGCCAGAAGACAATGAACCATTTTTAAAATGTAGACAGACAATGACTATCAACTTGGATTTCTATGCCCAATGAAAATATTATTCAAAAAAGGTGAAACAGATATTTCTAAACAAAAAATGTAAAAATTCACTGTCAGTAGATAAGCCAGTATTAAAATGCACACTAAAGGAAGCTATTCAGAAAGAAGTAAAATTATCCCAGACAGAAATACAGAAATGGAGAAAGAAAGAGGTCTGAAAGGGTAAATATAAACAAAAACTGACTGTCCCAAAGTATAATGTCTTCTAGTTTACAATACATATCAATAAAATGGAGAATAACAATTCCAAAAAAAAAAAAAATGGAGTAGGAGTTAAAGTATAAGAACCTGGCATTATTGGGGGAATAGTAAAAGTAGTTAATTGTGTAATACTAATAAGTATTCTTCTGGAATAAGTAATCTCTGGAATAACCACTAGGTAAAGTGAAATAATATATAACTAACAAGTTAACAGTGGAAAAAACAATAAAAATAATTTTGATTATCACAAAAGAAAAACATGAAGGATAAAAAGGAATACAAAACAAATGACTCAAAGAGAAGTCAAAGTGGATGGCAGTGACAAACTCAACTATTATCAGTAAAAATGTAAATGAACTAAATACTAAAAGACTAAAACTAGATTAAAATAATTAAAATCTTTATTTACAAGACATCAAAAAAATAAGAGAAAAATTGTTTACAAAACCACATATTTCACTTGCAAAAAAAACTATAACATGTACATGTACATACACACGCCTTAGAATAGGCTAAAAATATTTTAACAGATTTATCCCTAAGATTTTTTTCATAGATTTTCTTTGTAGTTTTTGGTACTTTAACTCTTTTTCAAAGAGCAAGACTCCTTTTTATAAAAACCATAGAACTATTTTCAAAAGAATCAGATTACAAATTTTAATAATGATCAGCTCTAACAAAATGAAAAATAGAAGAATGTGTCAAGTCTAAAAAGATAAAATATGTAAATTTATTTCACACAATAAACTCTACTGGTGAAACTAAGAAACCTTTGTAATTACAAATACATTTTAATATCACCATTTCTGATGAGAGACAAAAAATAGCAGGTATGAGCTGGAAATAGCTTTTTCCATTAACTAATGTTTCACTCATTTGTCCTGGTGCTTCTAACAAAAATTTGTGAAATTTCTAGTGAATGTGTAAGTTAAAGTTGTAAAATAAAATTTAAGTCCTAAAATTTAATTTGTGGGTTTTTTACTTTAATTTGTGGGGTTTTCCTAAATAATTTCTAATATTATTTCAACTACAATTTAAGTTTCAACACAGAAGACTAGTCACCAGTTTTGTGAATCAAAACTTTACTTAAAAAACTTCCCTAATCCAGCAAAGGAATTAAACACACAAGTTCAGGAAGCATAAAGAGCCCCAAACAAGAGGAATTCAAACAGGCCCACACCAAGACACATCATAATTAAAAGCCAAAGGTCAAAGACAAAGAGAGAATCTTAAAAGCAGCAAGAGAAAGGCAGCTACTTACTTACAAGGGTACTCCCATAAGAAAGTCTGCTGATTTTTCAATGGAAACTTTGCATGCCAAAAGGGACTGGCAAGAAATCTTCAAAGTTATGAAAAACAAGAATCTACAACCACAAATACTCTATCCAGCAAGGTTTTCAATTAAAATGGAAGGTGAGATAAGTGCTTCCCAGACAGGGAAAAACAAGGAATTCATCACCAACAAGCCAGTATTACAAGAAATGTTAAAGGAACTTTTGCAAAAAGGAAGAAAAAAAGGGAAAATATAAATAATAAAATGGCAGTAACTAGGTACCTATCAGTAATCACTTTGAAAGTAAATGGATTAAATGCTCTAATCAAAAGACATAGAGTAGCTGAATGGATCAGAAAACAAGACCCATGCATATGCTGTCTACAAAAGACCCACTTCAGATCAAACAACACTCACAGACTAAAAGTAAAGGGGTGGAAAAAGATATTTCATGCAAATGGAAATGAAAAAAAAGCCGGGGTAGCAATACTTAAAGTAGACTTTAAAACAAAGGCTATAATAAGAGACAAAGAAGGGCATTAAATAATGATAAAGAGATCAATAAATCAAGAAGACAAAACCCTAGTAAACATATATGCACCCAACATGTTTCTACATATGTAAAGCAATTATTGACTGATATAAAAGGAGAGATCAACAGTAATACACTTATAGTAGGAGACTTTAATACCCCATTGACATCAATGGACAGATTTTCCAGACAAAGAATCAACAAAGAAACAATGGGCCTAAAAGACACATTAGATCAGACACAAAACAAGTTTCAATAAGTTTAAGGCTGAAATCACATTAACCGTCTTCTCTGATCACAATGGTATAAAACTAGAAATCAACTACAAGAAAAAAAACTGGAGTCTACAGCCATGCCACCCTGAACAAGCCCAATCCCATCTGATCTCAGAAGCTAAGCAGGGTCAGGCCTGGTTAGTACTTGGATGGGAGGCCACCCAGGAAGACCAGGTACTGTAGGCGTAAAAAAACAAAAAATAAGGGATTATAAACTGACAAGGTCCTTGCAATCTGTGAGGTCAACCAAGGGTTGCCTCACCTAAAAAATAAAAAAGGAAAAAGAAAAAAACTGGAAAATATACAAACACATGGAGGCTAAATAACATGCTGCTAAACAATGAATGGGTTATTAATGAGATCAAGGAAGAAATCAAAAGATACCTAAAGACAAATGAAAATGAAAACACAACAACTCAAAATCTATGGGACACAGCAAAAGCAGTCCTAAGAGAGAAATTCACAGCAATGCAGGCCTACCTCAAGAAATAAGAAGAAGCTCAAACAATCTAACCTTACACTAACCTTAAAAGAACTAGAAAAAGAACGGCAAAGCCCAAGATGAATAGGAGATAATAAAGATCAGAGTGGAGATAAACAAAATAGAGTCTAGAAAAAACAATACAAAAGATTAATGAAACCAGGAGCTGTTTCTTTGAAAGGATAAACAAAATTGACAAACCCTTAACCAGACTCAAAGAAAAAAGAGGACTCAAATAAATAAAATCAGAAATGAAAAAGGAGAACTATAGACTCCACAGAAACACAAAGGACAGTAAGAAAATACTACAAGCAATTATATGCCAACAAATTGGACAATCTGGGAGAAATGGATACATTCCTAGAACATACAATCTCCCAAGACTGAGTCAAGAAGAAGCAAAAAATCTGAACTGACTGATTACCTCTAAAGAAATCAAATCAATAATCAAAACCTCCCAAAAAACAGAAGTCCTGGACCAGATGGCTTCATAGGTGAATTTTACCAAATATTCAAAGAAGAATTATCACCTATTCTTTTCAAATTATTCCAAAAATTTCAAGAGGAGGGAAGCTCCCTAACTCCTTTTGTGAAGCCACCATTACCTTGATTCCAAAACCAGACAAAGACATTAGGAAAAAAAGAAAACTATAGGCCAGTACCGCTTATGAACACTGATGCAAAAATCTCAACAAAATATTAGCAAACCAAATTCAGCAATACATTAAAAATATCATACACCATGATTGAATTGGATTTACTCCTGAGATGCAATATCTGCAAATCAATTAATGTGATATACCACATTGACAAATCGAAAGATAAAAACCATATGATCACATCAATAGATGTGAAAAAAGTGTTTGACAAAATCCAGCATCCATTTATGATAAAAACTCTCAGCAACATGGGAAGAGAGGGAACATACCTCAACATAACAAAGGCCATATATGACAAACTTACAGCTAACATCATACTCAGTAGGGAAAGACTAAAAGTATTTCCTTAAGATCAAAAACAAGACAAGGCTGTCTACTTTCACCACTCCTCAACATTATACTGGAAATCTTAGCTACAGCATTAAGACAAAAAAAAGAAAACAAAAAGTATTCGAATTAGAAAGGAAGAAGTAAAACTCTCTCGTTATTTGCTGATGACGTGATACTACATAGAACCCTAAAGATTCCACCGAAAACCTGTTAGAACTGATCAATGAATTCCATAAAGGAGCAGGATACAAAATTAATATTCAGAAGTCAGTGGCATTTTTCTACACCAATGATGAACTTTCAGAAAGAGAAATTAAGTAAACAATCTCATTTACAATTGCATCGAAAACTATAAAATACCTCAGAATCAAATTAACCAAGGAAATAAAAAGCCTGTTCTCAGAAAATTGTAAGTCATTGAAAAAAGAAATTGAGGAAGGTACAAATAAATGGAAGCATATACCATGCTCATGGGTAGGAAGAATCAACATCATTAAAATGGCCATACTAACCAAAGCAATCTATGGATTCAATGTAATCCCTATCAAAATATCAATGGTATTTTTCGAGAGCTAGAGCAAATAAGACCCCAAATAGCCATGGTAATCCTGAGAAAGAACAAAGCTGGAGGTATCACACTACCTACTATCAAACTATACTAAGAGGCAACAGTAATCAAGACAGCATTATACTGGCATAAAAACAGACACATTGATCAATTCAATGGAACAGATAGTGAGCCGAGAAATAAATCCACACTCATATTTAATATATGACAAAAGAGGCAAGCATATAGAATGAGACAGTCTCTTCAATAAATGGTGCTGTAAAATTGGACAGATACATGCAAAAAAATATATATATATATACTAGACCACAATTTCACACCATATACAAGAAAAGACTCAGAACAGATTAAATGCAAGACCCGAAACAATAAAACTTTTAGAAGAAAACATAGGCATTAAACTCTCTGATACTGCTGAAAGTAATTTCTTTTAAGATATATTTCTTCAGTCAAGGGAAACAAAAGAAAAAATAAACAAAAGGGACTACATCAAAAACTAAAGTTTTTGTACAGCAAAAGAAACCATCAACAAAACAAAAAGACAACCAAGAGAAGATATTTGCTTATGATACATCTGATAAGGGGTTAATATCCAAAATGTATAAAGAACTTATACAACTCAACAACAAAAAAACAATCCAATTAAAAAATGGGCAGAAGACCTGAACAGATACTTCTCCAAAGAGGAAATACAGATGGCTAATAGACATATGAAAAGATGCTGAAGGTCACTAACCATGAGAGAAATGCAAATTAAAACCACGATGAGATATCACCTCACATCTGGCAGAATGGCTACCACCAATAAATCTGAGAACAGAAACACAAAGGATGATGAGGATGTGGAGAAAAGAGAACCCTCATCCACTGTTGGAGGGATTGCAAACTGGTACAGCCACTATGAAAAACTGTCTGGAATTTCTCAAAAAATTAAAGATGGATATTTCTTTTGACCCAGCAATTCCACTTCTGGATATTTATCCAAAGAAAACCAAAACAATAATTCCTAAAGATCTATGTAGCCCTATGTTCATGGCAGCAAAATTTACAATAGTCAAGATAAGGAAGCAACCTAAATGCCCATCAACAGATGACTAGATAAAGAAATCACGGTTCATTTGTACAATGGAATGTTTCTCAGCCATTACCAATGACATAGATGGACCTAGAGGTAATTATGCTGAATGAAGTCAGTCAGAAAAAGATAAATACCATGATTTCACTTAAATGTGGAATCTAAGAAATAAAACAAATTAATAAAACACGTACTCACAAATATAGAAGACAATTTGTGACAGAGGGGAAGGGGGATGAGGAGGCTTGGGAAAGGGGTGAAGGGCTAAAGAAGTAAAAATCAGCAGTTGATAGATGGTCACAGAGATGAGGAGCATAGCATAAGGAATGCAGTTAGCATTAATATATTGGCTAGGTGTAGAGCCAGAGGAAAGAGCAATTAGGAAGATTGTTTTATAAAACTCCATAAACGTCGAACCAATGTACTGTATACTTAAAGCTAATAAAATTTTTAAAAATATATAGCATATGGCTTCTATAAAATGGCCTATCATTTTGCTTAAATCATATCTAAAAAAAAAAACTTTGCTTAGCAAAGGGATTTCAAAAAAATATATACAATACCATGCATACTGAAAACATGTTCTAGTAACTTTTTTATTATTCTAAATCACATATAAGGTCAATTACCCCCAAACTCTCCATGTAAATACAAAATTCTAAGCAACTTATTTAAATACATTTAAATTGGGACACACACCCCCAACACAACAAAGGATAAGAACTAGGTTTGATGCACACTATGAAAGTAACAAAACAGAATAACTAACATTTACTTAATTGTGTAATATTCATAATTTTAAGTAATGTGCATGTACTGTCTCATCTAATCCTCACATATTATAAACTAGAATTATCTGCATTTTATAAATGAGAAACTCAGTTAATATTTGTCCAAGGTCATACAAGCAGTAGAGCCAGGATTTGAATGTCAAGAAAGCTAACTACAGAGACCTACACTCTTAATCACTACGACATGCTATAAGTAATAAGGCCTTGTTAAAGTAGTTTTAGGTCTCTGTTATTAAGTTTTAAGCAATAAATAATAATGTTTTATTAAAATAAAACAGGATATTTTAACAATCTGGTCATGTTACTGAGAATAAACAGATTAATAAACATCTAAAACCTTATTTTCATAACAAAAGTAAAAGGCAGTCACTTTCAAAATATTTATAAGAACTTGACAAAATATATTAATTCCAAAAACAGACAACAGAAGACATAGTAAAACTACTGCATTAAATTTTAAGACCTTATCTATTTTCTCTTGAAAACAGTTTAACAGTCCCCCCCCACCACCACCACCCCGTTTAAACTGGAGGATACAGATATCTAGTGAATAAAATGTCACAGAAATCCTGCATAAAGCTAATGTCAATTTTTTCAGTGATAAAGAGTCTTTCTTAGTATTCAGATTTTCTTTTTAGGAAAGTGTTTTTGGAGCAATCAAAAAAACTCTGTTGAATTTAAACTATTGTAAAACAGTTATAGCTCAAATTTTAATTGTGAGTATAGAATGCTTCATACACTCCTACCCTACTTAGAAGGCTTGTTCAAGAGTATTGCTATCCAAATGATTTACACTCATGAAATGCAAATTTAATTTAATTCAAAGTAAAATATGCCTTAGAAAGAAAATACACCATTTAAAAAATCTTGGATTCATGTTTATGAATCATTATTAGATAATTTATTACATAATTATGGCATATTTTTTCAACAAGCACAACATTTCTGTTTAATCTGGATATTAATACAAATTTGGCAACATTCTACTTGAATTCCAATTCTTTTGAATATTATCCTTTTGTAATTTTTTTTAAGTATCAACTACATGGTTACTAATGCTGTCACTTCTAAAAGCGATACCATTATTTTAAAAATTGAAAACTTAAGTGTCCAACAGAAAAAGACCAGTAAATAATTACACAAACATAGATGAGAATACCACATAGCTATTAAAAATAATCGTGGTGCAGAAAAATACTGACATAAAAATGTTCAAGATTCACTGTTAAGTGAATCGTGTGCACTATAACAGATGCATTATAAGCCCATTTTGTAACACAACATGTCTACAAGCGTACCTATGCTTAGATAACGGCTAAACAAAATGTAGGAAGAAGATACTGCAGAAGGTTAACAATAATAGCATCTCTTCAACGTGGGATTTCCAGTGATATTTTAATTCATCCTTTTTTTGTGTTCTCTAAATTCTCTACATTAGGAATCCACTATTTTTGTAACTGGAGTGGGGTTAGGGGAGGAAGAGATTAAGAAATAATTAAGGCAACTATTTATATTAAAGCCATATTTTAAAGCAAATGATAAATTCTTAGCTAGGCATAGGGTTTAATCCTCATCAGTACAACCCTTATTTATGTTTTTTAAAAATACAAAACTTTTGATCATGAATAAACCTGTATTTTCATCTTCCATTATTTTGGGTAAGAATTAAAATTTTAAGTGCCTAATTAAATTTAAGTACCTGATTAAAAACTACCTTTAAAAAATGGGAATTTTTGTTGTACTACATGAAAATATTTCTTAAAAATAAAAAGTAAATCACAGTTAAACAGTATCTTATAAAAGTCAAAAACAATTCATAAAAATTTTACAAGCAATTTCTTCCTGTAGACTTCTAAAACTAAAATAAGCAGAATTACATCTTTGTATACGCACCCCTAAAACAGTAACTCAGAATTGACATACTTATGAGGATGAGTTTGAGATTAATTTTTTCAATTATTTGCATAATTGAAACTATGGAGAAAAACAGGAATATCTTATCCACCTAATTTACAGAAATAATAAAGCTATAAAAATGACTAACAAATGGTTGTAAAGCAACCTATAAATATAAATGCCATTATAATAATTATAGTCAATTAGTGAGATTTAATTGCTCTGCCACAAGCATCCTATAAATAATTCATACAACTTCATTTAAAATTTTTAGATTCAGAAATGGAGAAAATTCAATGTTCACTGATACAATGCCTACAAGAACCCACACTAAAAATTTTTTTTTTAACTTTATGCATCTGCAAAGAACTGGAAAGAAATAGACACAAATAATAAAAGATATTTTGCTATAATGTTGAACTTTGACTTTGGCCATGTTTGCTCTCGTTTAAAATATTTCAAATATAATAAATACTTTGACACAGCATTAGAACTTAAAATGTGGAGGAGAGGCTTCATTAAATATGTGCTTTGAAGAAGGAAATGTAATAGGAAGAAACAATTTACTTTTAATACTAACACTGCCTGACATAGATGGTAAACAATAGTTGACTGACAGAAGTAAATTTCCTAATTTAACATTTCTAATAATCCTGACATCTAAGTAAAGCTGTATTATAATTACCAAATAAAACATTAAATAGCTCTTTCCAGGGCAAAAGAATAAAAACAAAAAAAAACCTATCAATTAGTCTCATTAAATGCCTGCTAAAGAATGGAACTTAACTCCTTACTTCCTTACTCATTAAGACCTAAGATTTGAGCTTTCTAAATTTGTCCTTTTTTTCCCCCAATTAAACATTCAGCGTTATTTCATGTTAGTTTCAGATGTACAGCACAGGGGTTAAACATTTATATAATTTACAACTGATTCTCCAATTAGTCTAGTACCCATCTGGCACTGTAGTTATTACCATATTATGGACTATATTCCCTATGATGTACCTCAAATCCCTGTGACTGTCCTATCCTCTTAAATATTTAAAAAGTTGAGAGATACACTCTTTCTCCAAATCCCATTTCTGCAAAAACAAAAAGCTAGAAATAATCTCACCCTCACAAACCTTTTTCTTTTTCTAGAATCTATCATACCTTATCCTGTGTTACAATCATTATATACATGCTCATTTAACCATACTAGACTTAAAAACCACTGAGATCAAGGTCAAACGTATCCATCTTTCTATGCATCTCACATAGCTTAGTTAAGAGTCTTATTCATACTCTTAACTTCTGCCAACTCTATCACCTAAAAAAATTAAGGCTCGAGAATTCGTTGCAGCTTGGTTTAAAAAGGAAAAATAAAAAACCTCTTGGACCTGTGAGAAACGTAGCTGCAGGGTGATTAGGAGGTAGATGGGGGTGTGCATACTACTTGTCTGCAGTCAGTTAAGCACAAACCAGATCAAAAGACTGACTGCCTTCTCTCTTTTCCCCTCAATGGCTGGATTCCATCCAAGTCAATCAATGTCTCCTAAAGACAAAGTCTGCCTAGGTTCACTTCTGAGGACCTGGAGAGGCTGATGTAATCAAGGGAGCTTTCTAGTGGTCTGCAAGTACAGGAGAATAAAATCAAAGTTTAACCTGTGAGCTATTGACCAGTTGAAAACTCTAGAATGTGTACTCCAGAATCCTATAAAAAGCCATGGAATCCAAGTCTTTCTGCTGAATTCAATCTATGTCAGATAAAGCTCATATCAGTGGGACCTCACTGCAAAATCTGTAAATCTATCCCAAACAAAATGACCCTTCACAAGTGAAAATATGAGCATGTCCTAAGGTGTAAATTATATGTTAAATTTTCTAATATACTCCAAGTCATTTCCCTGTCCTGTTGGTAGTAACATAGCCCATAGTAGAGGCAAATGGGCAGGGCAGATGATCAATCAAGACAATTCAATTTTCAAGACTGAAGTCTTTTTAAGAATATAGTAAAAGATATAGAAGGTTCTACAACCGTATTAACAGCTGTTACATCTAGCTGTAGAGAAGGGAGGCAGAAGTGCACAAAGGAAGTTTTCACTTATATACAGTATTGTTTTAATTTTTCAAGGCTATCAATCTACTTCTGTAATTTAAAAAAACAATTTTAAGTAAAATTTTGAAATGTCAATTCTACTTTTTTAAAAATATTAAAGAAACACACATGAAATTCAAAGGAAAAGTAAATGCCATTTTGCAAAAATTTGACCACTAGAGACCTATAGATCAAAACAGAAATAACACAATTCTATCCCACAAAATAAAAAACGAATACTGGTAATAGGACAAAAATATCATAGCAACTGTCTGTTACCCACTAATCAAAACTCACTCCTTTGATTATGTATTAGCCACCAGAGGGAGTTTGAGTACTATCCCCTCGAATTATACTGACTTTAACAACTCCTTTTCAAATTTAACCTAACTTAAAAAGTTAGGCTGGCAGAGATAAAAAGAAAAAAAAAAAATCTTAATACAATGTTTACAGCAATCCATAAGTCATAAAAAAAATTTTTTTGCACCAACAAAACTCTCGGTCTTATTTTAATTTTTCATAAAACACACACAATTTCATTGGGGTTCATGTTTGATTTCCTTGAGAAAAAAGTTTTCCAGTCTGGAAAGCAAGCTACCTGGACAATCAATTCTATTACTATTTCAATGAACTCATATTCTCCAAGTGTTTGTCATGACTTTAGGGTTAAAAAAAGTAAAAGTAAATTTTATACAACTCTGACTCCTGAAAAAAGAGGAAAGGGGAAAAACTATAATTCGAAAACAGCATAATCCAGCCATAAAGTTAAATGTAAGTAATGTCATTATATTCTTTAGCAAAGCAAAATATGACTTTCAACATCTTTAAAAGTTAAATCTGTCTGTGACTTAAGCATCTTAAAAACAAATGTATAAACAGCCAAACTTATCCTAAACTTTCAATTCTGGTTCGTTTTTCTAAAAAATATTAAGAGAAATACTGAAAATGGCCAAAATCACCATAAACTAGGGGAAACAAGCAGACAGCCAAAACTACAGAGCGAATTATTTCAGAAGGCAATAATCTAGTTATGAGTCCATAATATAGTCACAAATATTTTAAAAACAGTGTAGATCTCATTTCTCACTCCCCCCTCACCAGGCTACTGTTTCGTCCTTTCCGTCAATATAAACCCAAATTCATATTCATATTCCACCCCTCCTCCCTTAAAATATAAAGTAGCTCATCATTCACACGGTCCTACACCTTGTTTTTTTTCGCTTTATAACATACTTTGATATCTTTTCATGTCAGCACACAAAAAGCTTCCTCATTCTTTTTCACAGCTGATCATGACTAGTTCTACCACAGCTTTCATCTACATTTTTCAGGCTAACCTCCAATGACATTATATTCATTCAACTACTTAACACTTAAGTTTCTTTCCCTCAACAAGATTTTAAAACAAACCAGATTTGAGGTGTCCCAAAGGATAACTTTTAGAGAAAACAACTCATTATCTAAACTATATCTTTTTTTAGAACGTTTGTTTTTCAACCAGGTAGAGAAAAAACATTCCACAATTTTCTCCTCTCATCCCTTAATAAAAACAAAGCTACAAATTAGAATGCAATCTTCAAGTGAAATTACCTTTTTTTTTATTTGAGGGATCAGCATAATAGTCAAATCAACAATGACAGTTTCTTTATTTCTTGTGCTTTTCTTTCACTGTAAAAGAAAACAATAGTTAAAGAAAAAAAAAGGGGGCTAAAAAGCCTTAAAGTAGCACAGTGGCCATCTAATAACAGGAAACCACCACCTGATTCGATCTTTCATCTGCCAGGTCAGAGGCCAAGGCTCTTCTCTTTCGGGATTCTGCTCACTATTATCAACAAGGACGACTTTCACACCGGCAAAAACACACTCAAGAATATAAGCTCTGCGAGCTACGTCTGGAAATTACACTCCAGGGACCAGAGCGCCTGAACCAGCTACCTAGACTCCGGCTTCGCAGGCGGAAAGGATCTAGGAAACGCAGCCGCCGCGGTGACAGTGAGCTGGGGAGACGCGGGTTCACGGAAGGAAAACCCGGTGCCGCGCGGGGGGAGTCCTCCAAGCCGCGCAGTCGTTCCAGCCGGACGCACGAAGCCCCGCGCTCCCCAGGGACCGAGCCACCGAACCACAACCACAAACGGAACCAGACCATGGGCGGCCGGGCCGCGGTTCCAACCGCGGACTGCTGGGCGCGGGTCGGGAGGGCGGGGGTTCCCCGAAGGAGCTGGCCGCCCTGGCGCCCCATTGGGCGCCGCTCCAAACGTGCCCAAGTTGTGACAGGAATAAAGTGGGTCACAAGGCCTAGCGGGTCCCCAGCAACAGCCTTTTCGGCACCAGTCTCCCGCTTTCCCGGCCGCCCTACCGCAGGAATCGGCCACAACCCTGAGGCAAGCACCAGCCACCCGGCCCTCCCGTGCACCCCAAACGCGCCCCTACCCCGCAGGTAACCCTAGCTGCCTCGGAGGGGCCCTCAGCTAGGGCGGGCCTCCGCCCCAACTCCCAAGAAAAGACATACTACGGCCACAGTAAAAACTTGGGCTTCAGCTCCCGCCTTCCTCTCCCTTGGCCGCCGCCCCCCAGCCCCACACACACGCCGCCCCCCGCTCCCTCCCTTAGCCCGCGCCCTCACCGTGTGGCTTGTGGCGGCTCCTTCTTCCCTCCCCCACCCTGGAGTCCGGCTGCGACGACTCAGAACCACTAACCCGGCTGCGTCCAGGAGACAATGCGGATCCCAGCGCAAGCAGCACCTGGAGCTGTGAGTGGCGCCCCCAACCCACCCCCCAAAAATTCACCGCTACTGCCGTCCGCTCCTCCTCCCCCTCCTTTCCCTTCCCCTCCTCCACCGGCACCGGGAGCACGCATGCGCTGCCGAGGCTAGCCCGCGGCGGACGTCAACCCCGGGCCCACCCGCTGGGGCGCCACTCACCGGGAGCGCGTACGCGTCGGAGGCTAGATTTCCTTCGCGCTCTCGCGCTCGGAAGTTTCTTTTCTTAAGCGGGTAGCCTCAAGCCTTGTCTGTGATTGCGCTCCTTCCAGGCGCATGCGTTGTCAGTGACCCCGCGGGCTCCGACTGCCGGCTCTCTCCGTTCGCCCCTCCCCTCACTCTCCCTTTCCCCGGCGCATCGCGGTGCGCATGCGACTTTCCCCGTTAGACTGCACGGGGCTGCGGAGGGAATCCCGGCTGCGGAGGAGATTCCCGCTCCCTTGGGCCGCGCGTTTGCGCGTCTGCGGCTCCACTAAGTGCGGAGAGAAAGCGGGATCTCCCGGACGCCCCCTTTCCTGCACCGGTTACTGGAAAGCCGGGGAGAGGCGGGGCCCGGTCGGGTGGAGGGTGCGGCCGGTCTGGGAGCGTTCGCGTTGGATCGGGCGGCTTTGGCTTTCACCCTGGATGCGGGGAGCCAGGAGGAGGAAGAGCTTCCTGCCAGATGAGAAATTCGTGAGCCAAACACGAGATCTTCTCTCCCTTGAAAAGTAAATCACTTTGTCGGCGCCAGGGAAGATTTTTTTTCTCCCTCCAGCAGCATCGTCTCCTGGGGCAGGAAGGGAGTTTGCGAAAGTGACTGGTCCTCCTGAGACACAGCTTTCTCCCGTCTCCTGGAAGAGCACGGTTTGGGTCGCTGCTTATTGGTGGGTAGGCCTTGGTAGACGGGACATGCGCCCTTGGCTGAAGGGAGGCAAATAAAGGTCAGGATAGTTTAATTGAAGATGAGAGAAGTAGTGGGAATTAACGAGGATCCTAATTTGGATGGCTTCCCTTGATAGAAAAGCGTGCGAATAAGTCCTGCTTATATTGGGAAATTACTCGCCTTAATATTTAAAACATACTTAGTCCATATGTTTATGATTAAGCACATCTCAGTAGTAAATAATGGGGAAAGAGGTTTTTATAGTCACAATTCCTAGTAGTTTTCATGTTTTAATGAATGTCCTTTCGATTTGAAATAGAAACCATCTTCACGTTTCACAGTATAACAGCTATAAAAGCCTGCCTTGCGGATAACATTCACCTCAGTAAACATTTAAAATTCTTGCTGTATGCGCACAAAGAAAAAATATATATGAAAAGTTGGGGGCTCAGCTCCCTGATTCTTCACCATAGGGTTTTTCAGTAGAGAGTGGCAAAGCATAATTTATTAACTCCATCACATAGCAGAAGAGATTTTGGTATACATTTTTGCCTGTTCAGCATTCATTCTGATAATTTCCTTTAGGTAACTATCTTTATTCTCAGTCTATATGGCTGGACAGGAATCCAGGGGAAAGCATATTTGAGTTAATTCTCTGCCTGAGGCTAGAGATACCAAAAAGGGCTCTGTTGCAATGGATTTAAGTTTTAAAAATGGAGGCCTGAATCCCTCTTTCCACTCAGATTCTAAGAAGGCAACATGGAGAAAAAGATTCAAAGATGATCTGGCCTGGAGACATGTTTGATGCCCTGAACCCATGTGGACTAGATAACTAGAAATTTAATTAAATTAGTCGGATCCACGTGTTCGTTTTATTGCTTAAACCAGTGGGAGTTTTTCTGTCACTTGGGATCATGAATCCTGATACTTGTAGCAAGAAAAGAGGCAAGGTTAATCATACTGATATGTAGGTTGCATCCTATCAAGAGGGTTTGAATGTTTTTCCTAGGATGTGGATGTTTGGATTTTAGTCAAGAAAGTGATCCTTCTTCATATCCTACATCATCTAGAATATATATCTTCAAAAATACCTTTGCCCTTTTTAATGGTTCCATTGTCCTCTTAGTCACTAGGATCAAATTATGTTCATCTTTGACTCCTCCCTCTCACTTTCTGTATTTAATCATTTACCAAGACCTGTTGATAATCTGTTTTTCTGCTCCGTCCTCTGCAACTGCTTGAACATTTCCCACGGTTCAGGTCACAACTTATCCTTTCTCATATTCTTTCCAAGACTAAAACTGTATTGGATCTTTGTAATTATTTTTCCAACTTCCAGATTCCACTTTTCTCTAAAACAAAAATCCTGCCTTTCATAGATCCTAAAATTTTTCCCCAGGCTAAATCCTCTCCTTGAACACAATTTATGCAATTCAAATATTCTGTTTGTTCCTTTTTTAAACTGAGCATTTCCAGCTCCCTTGCCAACTGATTCCCCCAGTTGATGTCTTGATGGAGGCAATATAACATAGCGGTTAAGAGTACAGAATTAGGAACTGATGGGCCTGGATTTGAATCCCAGCTACACCTGCATGACTTTGAGCAAGTTATTTCTCTGCTCTTCAGTTCTCTCATCTGTGAAATAAGATAGTAATGGTTCCATATCACAGGATAATTGAGAGGAGATGAAGTAGATAGATGACAAGTATAGATGTGTGTGTGTGTGTGTGTGTGTGTGTGATTATACCTAGTACATAAAGAAATCCCATATTAGTGCTGGCTATTGTTAATAATGTTTCTTTTTGAGTAATTCTTACTTCTCATATTCTCCCCTTCTTTTCTTTTTTTTTTATTTTTTTTTATTTTTTCTGTCTACAGCATCTGGTCTTCCTAGGTGGTCTCCCATCCAAGTACTAACCAGGCCCAACCCTGCGTAGCTTCCAAGATCAAATGGAATTGGGCTTCTTCAGGGAAGAATAGTTGACTTATATTCTTCCCATAGTTCCATATGTCCAATCAGTCACAAAATCCTTTCTGTTCTTTCATAATGCCGCTCTCATCCATCATTTCATTGACATTCCCAATTTTACCACCATAGTGTTAGGTGAATGAAATATAGGAAGTTTAAGATATACGTCATAGGAAATAAAGAGTAAGTTTTTTTTTAAAGAGAAAGCTTCATGGTTTAGTCAATTACTCATCTTTCTAGACCCTTTAAAATATAGGGAAGTACATAATATGAGATGGTATTATGGACTTTGTAGTCAAAAGTGTAGGGTCAAATCTTGCTAATACTAAGCACAACGACTCTGAGAAAATTAAATAATTTTCTCCGAGCTTAGTATTTATCTGTAAAGTTTGAAAAGTACCTCAGAGAGTTGTGATGGTCAAATGTAAATTATAAACTGCTACATAAAGGTTGGGTGGTAAGGATGGTGGTTTTAGATTTTTATAATTTTTATTGGAACCCTATTAAGGTCAAAATGACTCACAAATTTGTAACTCCAGCCTTCACCACTCCTTTGGGCTCTATGCACATATGTCTCCTCTTTAGTGTCTCAGATATTTTGTATGCTCCCTTCAATTTGTTCTTCACAAAGCAGGAAGAATATTCTTTTGAAAATATATGTGAAACCACATGTTCCTTCTTGAAACCTTTTGTTTCCCATTACACCCAAATTCTTAATCACGGCCAAAATACCCTGTTGATCCAGCCCCTGCTACCCCTCCAACCTCATGTCCTACCATTTCTCCTTTCTCATAACTCTCCTAACCCAGAAACTTTCTTCAGCTCCTTGCTAATCTATGTTCTCAGGCTCTGGCACATGCTGTACCCTTGCCTGGACCACTCTCCTATCTTTTCTCAGCTGGCTCCTCCCCAGTCTTCATGTCTCAAAGCCCTAACTACCCTATTTAAGGAGGTCTACCTCCCACCTCTCAGCTGTCCCCACCCATATTGTACCCACAGTTATTCTCTATTGTTGCGCTTACTGTTTCTTCCATAATGTAAGTTTAAATTACACATATATTTGTTTGATATTTGTTTTCTTATCTATTATTTTCCGCACCACCACATGGTAAACTCCAGGAGGCAAGAACCATTTGTTTTGTTCACCACTATACATGCAGCATCCATTTCAATGCCTGAGATAAATGAACGATTGAATGAATGAATGAATGAATGAGATGAAAAGTAAAATATGCTAGAAGAGTTTTAGGAGTATCTTTATATCCCAAATCATGATTGTAGGCAGATTATAGTCATGTCAAAAGGTAGCTTTACTAGTGAATATTAAAGTACAAAGGCGAAATTAAACTGAAATCAGTAAAATATGATGTACTAATACTTTGTTAGTAATTGAGTACTTGAGGACCCACAGGAATATGTAACTCTATAATAGATACAGCTTATACCTGTTTAAGGTGATGTTGCATGAGGTCCAAATTAGGGAACAGAGAGCATAAAGGACTCACTTAAATAGCTGCCAACATTTGGGGCCAGATACTTACTACCTTAGCCAGGACAAAAGCTGGACAAACCTGAACCTGCCATTGTCAAAACCTCCAATCCCCCTCTTAGGCTGTATAAGCAGAACACTTGGGAAGAGGAGGATGAGGGAATCATTGGAGTCATGTTTTATTAAGTTCCTAGAGAGTACTGTGGCTTTTCCTTTCCTATTTATCCCCATTCTCACTCCAAGTTAAGTAAGCAAGGCTCCAATAGAATCAGCTAGAGAAACTGGGGGTGACTATAAGGAGAGACTGGCATCTCATCCATTGGCAGATTTGTTGATATGCCCTGCACCTACGTGAGCAGGAAGATGGAGACTTGAAAAGAAAGAGCTGGCCAGGGAGTGAGCTAAGTAAAGCAACTTGCGTGTGCATTACTATTTGGCATGGCAAGGATATGTACGTTTCTCCTGAGTTCATTGATGCTGTGTAGAAAGTGCTGTCCAGGTTTGAACCATCTTGACATTTAAGAGGGAAAGAAATTTTAGCAACAAGAGGCTAGGTATACTTCTGAAAGTGGGAACAGAGCGATGAAAAGAAAGCTGCAAACTGATCACCTATGTCAAGGAACTGCAGCGGAGAGGTTGCCTCAGAGTTTCTAAAACAACGTGCCCAATAATGAGTCAACATTTAGATGAAATATGGATTGAATTTAACTAGTTATCTATTCCTTCCCTAATTTGCCTCCCAGTGCCCATACCATAACCTAGGGAATGGGCCTTGAAAAGAGAAGGAAAGTTTGGTTAAAAACAAACCCACTTTGTCTTAAGAGTTCCTGAGTCACAAATTCAGCCAGAGAAGGTTTACCTTGAAACTGAGATTAGAGTTTAAACCAGACATACTTTTAATAATCAAGAGTGTGGAGAAAGAGTTAAAGAATATGTTTTTAAGGGATTTGCTAGCCATTGCTACTAAGGATGTCATTAAAACAATAATTCCAAGTCAGTTAGTCTGGGATGGGGCCAAAGATTCTGCATTTCTAACAAGGTTTCTGGGGCTGATGCTGATTCTAGGACCACATTTTGACAAACAATATGCTATAAAGTAGGGAAGGGTGTTTCAAGAGAGCACGGTTGGCAGCAAGGAATAGAGCTAAATATTAGGTTGGAACATGGAATATCCATTTTTGTACGTCAAAAACAGTTGAATATTGTCAGTTTTAGAAAACCTATTAAGTTTGTATCCCATCAAATAAAATTTTATAAAACAGGAAAGACCATATTAAATATTAAATCTCCCACATCCAGACAAACATTTGTACCCTACTTAAATGAGAATGTATAAATGAAGTTGCATATTGAAGTAGTACTGACCTGTGTTGGCAGGTATGAGTACTTGCTAGAAGAATGTGGAGGTTTGGAGGCCACATGTGGGCATTATTTGAAAAATGCTGGAGCTGGAATTAACCAGCCATCTCCAACATGCTTTAATTTTATGATTTTTAGGAATGTTAGTCTTCATGAACTGCTCTTGTGGATAAAAACTTTCTACCACCTGGTGGATTTGAGTTAAGAATTAAAAGGGAGATGTGTACCTTTTTACTCAAACATCTCTGTTAATTTTAACTTTTAAAAGAAATACATATTTATTTTTTAAAAAGAATACATCTGGGGGAGATCTTTGCGGTTTATTTCAATTGGAGGGGAAAATAATGTTCATATTTATATGCAATAGATGTCATTAAAGTTACATTTTAACAATATGATTATATGTTGTTTTTCCTTTCATTTCCACATCTGTCTCATATAGAAGGTTATCCATTTGTTAAAGAGAATATCAGGTGTTGGACCAGTATAGGTAATTATTTTTCATGTGTGCATAATGCTATGAGAAAGAGCATTGTGTACAACTCCCAACTTTCCATCACAACTTTCTTTCCCTTCATCTCAAATATATATTTTCAAAAGCCCTTCTTTGCTATCTCAGAAGAAAGGGGTCTTCCTAATTCTTTCCAAAGTTGGATCATTTGATTTTACCCTACCTGATGAAATAAATTATCACCACCTTATTCAAATCTGTATTTAACTTTTCTTCCACTTCATCATCTGTGCAGACTCTATGATCCCTGCCCACCCCCATGAGCATCAAAGATGCTTTTCTTGACTCCAAGTTAACCTGCCTCAGTTCTCAACAATTTATTTTTGTAATCTAATCATTTAAACTTAGTCTAGATTCTCTCGCAAACATCAGTGAACAACTGTAATCAGAAAGATGAATCATCAATAAAAAGAAAATCTGTTATTGAACTATTGCTAGATTTACCACCTTTTTCTCTAAAAATGGTGTTCATTATTAAGTCAAGATAAGATGTTCTACAGGTCTTCTGAAGTATCTTAATATGTTATGATGAATTATTCTGTGATTACAGAGAAACTTAGATAAGCCTCACAATATATTTTTCTCACTTCTCATGATTTAGAAACTTAAATGTTATATTATCTAATCATTCTATAGTCTATCAGTGGGAGTACTTACTAATTTTGTAACTTAATAACAGAACTATTAAAAATAACAATTAGTAGAGATATTTCTTATGTACTTTCTAGAATCTTTAAAGTGCATTTTTATATTGAATGGTTAATTTTTTAATTAGTAAGAGATAAAAAAGCCATAAATTTAGGTATTTTCACCTAAAATCCCCTAAATAATAGGCTTTAAAATCTAATGATATAAAGTATATGAAATCTCATGGTTCTCTTTCATCATTTTCATCTGTAGGCCTCTTTGGAAAGTGGGAGGCAACACAGAGAGCTGGTAATCTCTGATTTTGTCCAGCATAGGTCAGAAAAAGGACAAGCTACAAAAAAAATAAAAATTTTGTTAGAGGCAATGAATATTCTGAAATACCTGAAAAATTTTGAAATGACATATAAGCTATAATTCTAACCTAAAAGTTAAAATAAATTTAAATTTTCTGAACTCTGATTATAAATAAAACAGTATATAAACACTTTAAATCTGTTTATTAAATATTTCTATTTGGTATCATCATTATCACTGCTTGAACTATGTGTGTCATCATAAATAGAAGTGTTTCTAATTGAAGATACCATCACATCTACAATGCCTTTTTTGGGGTTTTCTTCCAAATCAGTCTGTATTGCTCCAACTTCTGCTAGTTTCCATTCAAGTTCTGCAATAAATAACCCATCATTAAATTAGATTAAAATCTTGGAAAAATGAAAAGAAGTTCCTCATCTATAGAAAACAAGTTAACTAATAAAATTAACGTGGAAAAGCTGATATATTTAGAACAGGATGACAATAAAAGTGATACAGTATGGAAATGCACATGGGATGCAGCAAAGCTACACTTAAAGGGAGAAATTATGGTTAAAATTTTTATTTTAAAATGACTGAAAATTAGCAGTTTAAAAGTTCAAATGAGGAAGCTAGGAAAAGAAGGATAAAGTAAACCCAAAGAAATGAGAAAGACGGTTATAATGAAGAAAAGACTTTAGCAACAGTAGAAAAACAAAGTCAATAGAGATGACCAACAAAATCAAAAGCTGGTTCTTTGAAGAGACTATATGTCTATTATAGTCTGGATATAAATAAAGTTTGGGGTATGTAATGTACAGTCATAGTAACTAAAATGATGACAAGAAGCGGGGAAAAAAATAATATCAAAAATTTACATGGGACATAACCAAAGTAAAGGTTTTAAAGTTTTGAAGTTGTGAGACTTCTTATGAAAAAACTTATGCCAATACATTTGAAAACATTAATGGGAAAATTTCAACAAAACTATGAATTACCAAAATATATTCAAAAGAGAAACCAAAAAGAACTGAACTGATAACCAACAATTTCTCCATCTATGCAAATTCATCATTTTGTTAAATTTATTCCTAAGTTTTGTATAAATGGACAGAATATTTTATTTATGAGGAATATTACAAAATACATAGGAAAAGTACAAAATGTAATATATATAATACTTAGGAGGCAAATTACAAAAACTATCAAAGAAGACCAAACATATATCTTGTCAAATAAGTGACAAGATATATCTCATTAGTCAATAGAAATATTCACTGTTACTGGGATATCAAGCCTCCAACAATTAATCTATAAGTATGATTCTAATAAATAATCAACATGATTTTTCACAGAACTTGACTAATTACAACACATGAAATTTTTTAAAAATCATGACCTACTAGAGACAACTTGATTGTTGTAAAGTTATAGTAGTTAACACTATGCTGTATTAATTCAGAGAGAGCCAAATAGACCAGTCAGTGGAACATAGTAGAGACTTCAGATACAAATTGAAGCATTTTTTGAACTACAAAAAAATGACATAAACATTAAAAATCAGTGGAGAAAACACCTCACACATATTAGAATTGATACTATTTTAAAAAATAACAAAGGTTGGTGAGGATATAGAGAAATTGAAACTTTTATGGAGTATAAAATGGTGAAGCCACTGTGGAAAACAGTATTCTGTTGCTCAAAAAGTTAGAATTACCATATGACTCAGCAATTCTATTGCCAAGTCTGTACCCAAAAGAATTGAAAAAGGGGACTATAATAGATTATTTGTTCATCCATGTCCATGTCCATAGCAGCATTATTCATAACAGCTAAAATATAGAAGCAACCCGAGCACCCATCAACGGATGACTGGGTAAACAAAATACGGTATAAACATGCATTGGAATATTATGCAGCCTTAAAAAGGAGTGAAATTCTGATACATGCTACAACATGGATGAACCTTGGGGACACTATGCTATGTGAAATAGCCAGTCACAAAAGGAGAAATACTTACCATTCACTCCTATGAGGTAATGAGATTAGTCAAATTCATAGAGTCAGAAAATAGAATGGCAATAGCCAAGGGCAGGAGGGAGAGAGAATAATGAGCTGTTGTTTAATTGTTATAGTGTTGTAGCTATGCAAAATCAAAAGTGTTCTAGAAATGGATTATGGTGGTGGTAGCACAACAATGTGAATGCACATAATGCCACTGAACTATATAATTTAAAATGGTTAAATAAAATAATATTTATTTATAAAATAAAGTTCTGGGTATGTAATGTACAGCATGGTATCTATAGTTAATACTGTATTATATATTAAAAAATGGTTAAGATGATAAATTTCATGTTATGTATATTTTATGACAAAAAAATTTAAATATACCAATAAAAAAACCATAGACCAAATAACATATTATTCACAATTATAATGCTTCTGGGAAGGGAGAGGAATGATTATATCTGTAATGTTTATTGCAGTGATCAAAAAGCCAATAACTGAAGCAAACATAAACAAATATTCACATTTATTATTTTTGGTAATAATTACATAAATGTTTGCTATATTATTGGTTTTACTCTTATGTATTAATTTTTTTTAATTAAAAGAGTGATGTCCAAGCTGAAAAAAACAAGGTGGTAAACAAATGGGGGCTTTAGAGACCAGGAGAAGTAAAAGGAGTGATTCTGGAACAATTAAATTATTCGAGGTCTCAGTAAGGTCAAAAATAGTTTTACGAGAACAAAAGAGTAAAAAACTAGCTGTAAAAAACAACTATTCACAATGGGTTCAACATGTTGGGAACAAAAAAAGATTTTAATAATATAAAATTGAAGTGGTTCTGAGAAATGACTAAGATGAAGGATATGGCCTTAGAACACTGTCAGCAAGTAAAAATCATTAAAGAAGGTAAAAATACAAAGTCCTGTGCTGTATACTATGAAAAAAAAAGTAATAGCAGGCATGGTCCTTGTTAGGGAGACAAAACTCAAAAGGAATTAATTAACCAACAAAATCAGATAGAATGTAGAAACTCAGTAGAGAACAGGAAGACAGATTGTAAATTGGTCCAGAATCACAAGGAGGAAAATGGAAACCTCGGAGAATCATGAAGGAATAGGATTTAGACATGAGAATAAAGATTATGGTATTTTGGATACAGGGAAAGAGTATGAAACAAAGTCTAGTCACAAATGAGTTAAGGCATGTCTTCAACTACTATTGAGGACCAGTCTGGCTGGAGCAAAAACTAGAAAGCATTGAGAAACATAGATAAGTAGGCTGAAATTCTCATAGAGAAGATTCTGAATTTTGAACTTAAGACAAGGAACCATTAAGGATTTAAGCAAGTGAGTGTTATAGGAAATAAATATGTAAGTATACAAGAAGAGAACAGAGAAAAGGAAAAAAAGTTGTGTTTTATAGAAATAAACTTCCATGACATTTATTTAGTGAAGTTTTCACCTTATTTATAAATAAATTTAAAAATAATATAATTACCTTCTAGCTTGAGATTTATCCCTCCACATTCTATTATTCCAATGAATTTGCCTTCTATCTGACCATTTTTATAAACAAAAATTGTGGGTAAACAATTGTCATGATAGTGTTGAATACAGCTGTTCACAATGGCTTTAACAAATTTAGTTTCTGGAAACTTTCTTGCTAGGAGACTAAGATGCTGGTTAACCAACAAACATGTTGGTATGCTAAAAAAAGAAAAACAGTACATACGATATCTTTAAACAATAGACTACTCATCTCAGTCTAGTAAGATAAGAGAAACATCTCCCTGAAAAAATATATCTTTAGATATTCTTTTCATAATATCTAAGAACATATTAATTATCATCCATTATTGTTACCTTTAGTAATTATGAAATGTAGAACCCTCTGATTTTTATTACAAACACCATTATAGCCTGGGAATAAAGCTTGCTACCATGGGAATTTGATGCCTAACTAAGGCTAACCACATCTGACTTAGTATCAATTTAATTGAGCCAGTTCCTAGTTATAGGACACAGGAGAGAGAGGGAGAGAGAGAGAGAGAGAGAGAGAGAGAGAGAGAGAGAGAGAGAGAGAGAGAGAGAGAGAGAGAGAGAGAGAAGGAGAAAAAGAAGAAGAAGGAGGAGGAGGAGGAGGAGGAGGAGGAGAGGGAGAGAGGAAGAAAACACAGAGAAAAAGGACACCTCTAGGGGATCCTTGGCAGTTCTGAGTTTTAACAAAAGGATCCCAACTGCTATCAGAAAGAATCACAGGCTATTTTCACATGAGTCATCACATCCAAAATTCTTTTTCTCAAACTACCTTGAATTTCTTGATTCTAACAAACATTGCCCACACTTTTCTTTGATATCCCGCTCCATGCTACATCCTATTCTCCATAATTCAGAAGTATTCCTCATTAGAAATTTAAAATTTATTGGAAGGATGATTAAAACCTGTGATTCTTCCTGCTCTATCACTTAACTCCCATTACACCCATTCTTCAATTAGTCCCTTTTCTCTTAGTCTATCACTCACTCAAACCTTTATTAAACTGTTTCAAAACTAGTCCTCTACTTTACCCCATATTTCTTTCATTTCCTATGGGACTTTGCTATTCTGCTTCCCTCTTTTCTTGTTCTTGACACCTTTCCTTCTCCACTTTACATAAACATATTCAAATTACTAAAAGTTACTTAAGTTTTTAAAAAGTCCCTTACAACTCTTTGTCCCCTGTTCAAAGCCTAGGTGAAAAAGAAAATAAATATCTTTATGTTCTGTTCATTGCCCTTCATGAAAGACCCTCTGATTTGGGCTTCTGTGATAACACATTCTATTAATTTCTTTTTTACTTCTTTGCCTTCTCTAATCTATGTTTCAAATGCAGATATTTTTTTGTGATTGTGCCCTGGACCCTATTCTCAGCCCAGACACATTCCCTGGGCAATCTTATCCTTTCTGATATCAATGGCTGATTAACTTCATCGCTTCTCTCCTCCAAAAAAAAAAAAAATCTAATCTTTCTTCTGAATTTTTTAAAATATAAACCTAAATTTGATACAAGTGTAGCTCTCTTTCGCCTTTGTATTCAATTCCTCATCATTCATTTGGAGCATATTTTAAATAATGTATGAGAAGAGAAAGATTAGTGTGTACTGTGTTAATCAATGAAAGCTTTTTTGAACAAAATTAGTGTTTTCTCTTGTACTGCTTTGTATATCTTTTCAAAACTATATAGATAATGTTTAATTGGCCTCTTCTACCATACCACAGAAGCATCTTATTCCCCTTTGTATTCTCAATTCCTAAAACCTGCCACACCCATAGTTGAAGCTCTCTTAAGTGAGTGACTCATGCCAGGGCATACTGCATGCTCCAGGCAGGTGGTGACCCTTTTGGATTTTTGTGTACCTTCCTCCTATACACCTGTTTGTGCCAATTGCACATTTTATTAACATTAACAAATAAATAGAAGTGGAATAAGAAAATCACTGTAGTTCTTGTGAAAATCAAATGCATGCTTTGGAAAAACTTGACAAAGTTTAGTTACTAAGAAAAAAGTGCTGTCTAGTTGTGGGCCAGAAAATGTAAATGACCAGGAAAAAATACAGATTTCAACACTCAAATTGCTTTTCATGTATATTTCAGTTCTTGCTCCATTTAAACAAACCTCAATAATGGAAATCAATGGAAATGCATTAAATTCTTACCAATATTTGGGAGAAGAGTTTTGTTTTATTTTTTGTTTGTTTGGTTTTTCTTTACTGGTTTCTGGTTTTTAGTCTCAATATATTTTTGATAAACTTATTTCACACATTTTTTAAAAAGCTCAACAGAGTACAGAAGAAATGTACCTCAACATAATAAATGCCATATATGACAAGCTCACAGCTAACGTCATACTCAGCAGTGAAAAGCTGAAAGCCTTTCCTCTAAGATCAGGAACAAGATAAAGATGCCCACTCTCTCCACTTTTATTCAACATAGTGTTGGAAGTTCTATCCAGAGCAATTAGGCAAGAAAAAGAAATAAAAAGCATCCAAATTGGGAAAAAAGAAGTAAAACTGACAATATTTGCAGGTGGCATGAGATAATATATATAGAAAACTCTAAAGACACCATTAAAAAAATGTTAAAACTAAAAAACAAATTTATTAAAGTAGAAGGATACAAAATCAATATACAAAAATCTGTTGCATTTCTATACACTAAAAATAAATTATCAGAAAGATAAATAAACAATGCCATTTATAATTGCATCAAAAAGAAATAACTAGAAATAAATTTAACTAAAGAAGTGAAAGACCTGTATATTGAAAACTACAAAACAGTAATGAAAAACATTGAAGAAAAAACAAATACATGGAAAGATATTCCATACTCATGAATTGAAAGAATCAATATTGTTAAAATGTCCAAACTACCCAAAGCAATCTACATATTCAGTGCAATTACTATCAAAATTCCAATAGCATTTTTCAAAAAAAAAATAGAACAAATAATCCTAAAATTTGTATAAAACCACAAAAATCTCGAATAGCAAAAACAATCTTGAGGAAGAACAGAGAGCTAGAGGCATCACACTACCTGATTTCAAACTATACAACAAAGTAGTTAAAACAGTATGATATTGGCATATAAATAGACACATAGATCAGTGGAACAGAATAGAAAGCCCAGAAATAAACCCACATATATATGGTTTATTATTTTATGACAAAGGAGCCAGCAAAGAATATACAATGGAGAAAGGACAATCTCTTCAATAAATGGCATTGGAAAAACTGAACCATGTGCAAAAGAATGAAACTTGATCACTATCTTACACCACACACAAAAATTATCTCAAAATGAATGAAAAACTTGAATGTAAGGCCTAAAATTACAGGACTCCTAGAAAACATAGACAGTAAGCTTCTTGACATAGGTCTTGGTGATGATTTTTTGAATTTGAAACCAAAAAGCAAAAACACCAAAAGCACAAATAAATAAATGGGACCATATTATTAAAAAGCTCCTTTAAAAGCTTCTTTACAGCAACAGCACCATCAACAAAATGAAAAAGCAACCTACTGAATGAAAAAAATATGTCCAAATCGTATATCTGATAAGGGACTAATATCCAAAATATGTAAAGAACTCATACAACTCGATAGTAAAAAACCAAACAATCTAATAAAAAGGAGTGAAAGATCTGAACATTTTTCCAAAAAAGACATACAGATGACCAAGAGGTACATGAAAAGAAGCTCAGCATCATTAATCATCAGGGAAATGCAAATCAAAACCTCAATGAGATATCACTTCACATCTGTTAGAATGGCTATTATCAAAAAGACAACAAGTTCTGGCAAGGATGTGAAGAAAAGAAACCTCTCGTGCACTGTTGGTTGTAATGTAAATCAATGCAGTCACTATGGAAAACAGTATGGAGATTCCTCCAAAAATTAAAAATAGAACTACATGATCCAGTAATTCCACTTCTGGGTATTTATCTGAAAACTTTAACTCAAAAAAATATATGCACCCCCATGTTCCAATATCCAAGATATGGAAACAACCTAAGTGTCCACCAGTAGATGAATGGATAAAGAAACTATAGTATGCATATCTATACAATGGAACATTATTCAGCTATAAAAAAAGAATAAAATTTTGCCATTTGCAACAACATAGATGAAACTTGAAGGCATTAGGCTAAGTGAAATAAGTCAGACAGAAAAAGACAAATACCATATGATCTCTCTTATGTGTAGAATCTAAAAAACAAAATAACCATAACAACAACAACAAAAAAAGCACGTGGATACACAAAACAGATTGGTGGTTGCCAGAGGTCGAGGGTAGGTTTGGGGAGAAATAGGTGAAGGAGGTCAAAGAGAATTACACACACACACACCAAAAAAAAAAAAATCTTTTTTTAACTTAATTATTTTACTTTAATCTGACATATACAAACATAAATTCATTTACTAATCTTTGATATTGGTCCACAGGCTGCTCATTGAAGTTCTCTGTAGCTTTTCTCATCTAAACTATTCTATAATGCATTGTCTTCTGTATTTTCTTAGTTTGGCACTCATGCCAAAAACCTCCCTTTCTTCTACATCTAATCAGTAATCAAGTCATACCTCCTTATCTCATACCTATCTTCTCTACTCTTTCTCTATTGCCTAACTCCTTTCCTTTCTTGTCTGAGCTACATCAGATTGTCCTAAGTCGTGTTTCCAGCCTTGGCTCCCTAAATTCATTCTCAACCCTACTGACAAAGAGAGGTCAGTATGAAAATCTCTGCGCTTTCATCAAGCTTAACAGCCTTCAGTGGCTCCTCATTGCCTTCGGGATAAAGCCTTGGCTCCTCAGTGCAGCTTTCCTGGTTCTTCACGGTCTGGCCCTTGCCCGTCTCTCCAGCATTATTTTCTCTGCAACCATATTACTTAAATCCCTCCAAAGCAAGACAATACCTCTTATTTCTGTACCATTGTACACGCTGTATACTCCATCTAAAATACCCAATTAAGCCTGTCTACTTTCTCCATCTCTATAAGCTTGGGAAATCTTTTCTTATTTTTTGAGACCAAGACCAAAAATTACTTACTCTGTAGAAAGTTCCATAGTTCCCTACTCTAAGGATAGAACTTATTACTCCTTCTTCAGTACCTTTACTCTGTATAGAATTCAACCACAGTACCTAAATGACTTTATTACTACACTTAATTGTCTCCCTCCACTTTACCGAAATTTCTTTGGTGGCAGAGATAGATGTCTTATACATGGCTTTGCATCTCCAGCACCTACAAAATCCTCAGAAATCCTCTAAATATCACAAAAATTTATGAAGCAAGAAGCTAAGAAAAACATTAAATGCATTATATGTTTAATTTACATTTTAGAATATATATATATATATTATATATATATATATATATATAACATTTCTTTTGTAATTATAACTTGCTACAAATCTAGACACTGCTATATTTTAGTGGTTAGCCTACTAACAATAATATTAGAAAAGTGTGTTCTGCCTAACTTAAATATCAATTTTCCACACAAAGTAATGACATAAATTGCCTTTATAAGTTTCAGTTTTCCTCAAACAGGTGAACTGAATCCACTAATATCTAATTTAAATGGATTTTATCATTACTGTCAGAATGAGAGCTGAGTCAGTGGTATGACAGACATTTATGAGGTGAATGGCAGAAGGCAGGCAGGCAGGCATTGGTGGTGGCAGTGAAAAGCATGAAATTAAGACTATGGTCATAACAGATTGTGGTTCAGGGAGGAAGTAATTTGGGGGCCAGAATTTAACTCCATAAAAATTATAAAGTATTAGGGAGACCTCTGGCATCAGGAAATAAGTTAAGGACCTAGTTATGGTATATGAAGTTCAAAATATGCATTTGCGTATAAGAATAATGTAGAAGCACAAAATTAGAATTTGGGTACAGGTGCAAGACTGAATAAAATCAGAAACAAAGCTAACTTTAAATTGAGCCACCAGGCTCCCTAGCCCAGGATTAGTTAGAGTCCTCTAAGGTATCCTAAGCAGGCTGAACCTTCACTTGGTTAAAGACTGGACCCAGTTCTATAAGTTTAGTGACAAAGAAATGTTAAAATTGCAGAACTTAGGAACCTAATTTAAAAAACAAATTCCTACCCTACTGTAAAGTTTATAAAAGGCAGCTAGAAATACAAATTAACAGGTATACTTCACTTTATAATACGAAAAAGTTGAATAAATCTATTATTAAAATTAGACTTTTCTAAAGAATATTTGTAACACAAATAATTAGTTTCTGTTTTATAAATTTGAAAATAGATTAATTTTCTTAAAATGTAAGTTATTTACCAACACATGAATTCATTTTCCTAATGTCAAGAAAACGAATCTTTTATATAACTTTCTTAGATTGCCCAAAAAACCTTCTGAGAAGTTGATGAATATTTAAAATATTATAAAAACAGATTCTTACTTTTTGAGTCCATCAAAGCATATGACAGTTTGAAACAGCCTAGCAGAGACTAAAACACATTCAACCTCTTTTGTGTGTTTTTGAAAATTGTCGAAAGTAGTAATTTATCTAGAAATAACTATTAAAATAAATAATTTTATACCAGAGTATAGTGATTCATAACCAACATCCATTTGCTAATCATAATAGAGCTCAGAAAAGACACTCAGTGAACCACTTCAGTATATAAGTTATACACACAGATCCTAGTATTATAAATGTTGATGTTTCACACACTGATTTGTGAAGAACCAAAATCAGCAAATCTCCAAATTGGTTTAACCAGATAATGGTATAGGAAAAATGGAAAATGATTCTTTTTAAGGCTTTAAAATACTAAAAAATTAATTACCTAGTATTTTATTTTATTTTTTTAATTTATTTTTTTTTAATTTTTTTTAGGCGAGACAACCCTTGGTTGACCTCACAGATTGCAAGGACCTTGTCAGCTTACAATCCCTTATTTTTTATTTTTTATGCCTACAGCACCTGGTCTTCCTAGGTGCTCCCTTCCAAGTACTAACCAGGCCTGACCCTGCTTAGCTTCTGAGATCAGACGGGATCGAGCTTGTTCAGGGTGGCATGGTCGTAGTATATTTTAATTACAGGTAAAAAAAAAAAAAAGTCTTCTTTTATAGGGCATGATTTCCTAACATAATTTGTCTGAGGAACTGGGTAAGCTGGTAAACAGCAAAGCTCTAATTGGCATAAATTGCTCTGTTTACTGAATTTCTCTGAGAGCCTGAAGAGGAGAGACATTTTTTTATTCAGAGAATGAGATAGGGACAATGAGGGCTACTGTCGTGACCTCTGTTCCTGGACTAGCTTAGAGCGCAGGCAGAGGGGAATTGGACATAAAACTAGAGGTACTGTTTTTGTGACAGATTTGTGAAACTATGGGAGCTTGCAGCTCCTCTTGGGCAAAGTTGGGGAAAAGTTCATTTTTCCCAATTGTCCTTATACCAGGCTGGTGAAGCCTGGGGACATACAAGTTATACTTAGTACAACTAGGCACTTTATAATTAACTGTTTGGGGGGAACAGTGGAATGCAAGATAATTATTCTGTAAAAAGAGACTAAAGAGATATATATTCAAATGCACTGCATTATCCTTGATTGGGCCTTTGTTCAAAAATATATTATTTATAAATGATATTTTGAAGTTGGAAAAATTTGAGTAACATGGTCTGGGTATTAGATACCATTAGGAATTACTGTTAATTTTGCTAGGCAAGAAAATGGTATTATATAGAAAAATGTCTTTATGTTTTAAAGATGCATGCTGGATTACTTAGGAGAAAAGTGTCATGCTATGCGTAATTTATTTTGAAGTGGTTCTGCAAATACACACACACAAAATGAGACAAATATGGCAAAATATTAACTGTTGAACCTACCTGGCCTGTATTTAGGGTACTCATTTTATCACTCTACTTTTCTGTATGTTTGAAATTTTCCATAATAAGTTTTTTTTTATTAGCTCCCAAAGAAAGCTTCTTTTTTTTAAGAACTGTGACAAGTTCTTTAAATTAGACATGCAAATATATTAAAATACCTAATTTAATCCCTGAAGCCAATGGCTCACTATATATACATATATACATTTTTTTCATGAGTACTTTGTTATATGCTTTATAAAACTTTAAACCAGAAATATGTATCTTAAAACATTAGTATATTAATATTTTACAAAAATGCTATGGTAATTACCTTGATCTGTATAGATGAATTATAACCCATACATCTTTGTCTGCATTTGTGACTTCATTCACATACTGATTTCCAGAAATTTCTCTTAACTCTCCAAATTTTTGTTTTTTCTTAAGAGCTTTCCATTCCTGTAATCGCTTTTCTCTAATTAAAAAAAAAAATGAAATGAAATCACATAGGAAAGCTATTATGTTCTTCAGGTCATTCTCATATACAGTAACAATTTAAGGCAATGAATGTAATGCTAGTACATATCAAACACTTAAAGAATGATAAACTAACTATTAATGTTCTTATAATGCCAGTTTGTTTATATAGGAATTTGTGTTGTCATGGGTATTGCAAAGTATAAGAGGTTAGCTACTGACTTTTAAATTTATTTTTATTTAAGATTAGGCCTTAATCATAGCTATAGAGAATTTATTTAGACATTGGGCCAATAAATTCTCATACACAGGTTAAATATTTATTAAGAAAGTATAAATAACAATAATAGCTAATATTTACTGAGTGCTTATTACATTGCCAGGCACTGTTTTAAGTGCACTACATTAACTAATCCTTGCAAAAACTTTATAAAGTTAATACTATTATTATCTCAATTTACATGCTCATAACTATCATGATAAACTGACCTTCAGTCCAAAGCCTTTGTGAATATGTATTATTATTTGTTCTAAAATGTATTGCAAGTAGAGAGGTGGTAGAGAAGAATGAAAAGCTTGGACTTTAAAGCCAGGCTAAACTGGGTTTAAATACCAGTTCCCACTTACCAGTAGGCACGAATTGGGGCAAGTTATTTAATCTAATTTCAGTTTCCCGAACTGAATTATTTGGGAATAATACTAATACCTACTTGTTGGGATTGTTGGGGATTAAATGAGTTAATACGTGTAAATTTCTTAGGATAGTGCCTAGCACACAGTGAGCATTCCATGTTACCTAGTTTTTCATCCATAGGGAGCCTTAAAACTTTCTTAAGCAACTGTCTCAAAATTTACATACCTTGATTTAGTTGTTGAATGCTTGGATTCATGATGCAAATCCAAATGGTTTCTTACATATTTGCAAGTTACTTAAAAGTTACTGATTCTATATGTCTCAGTTATCTGAGAGTACTTATGCCCCTTCTTTCCCTGTATATTCACTGTATTTTCTCATTTTCTGCATTCTTGATTCTCTGGCACATGGGGCTTTGCTTATCCTAGAGAGACTACTCCTCCCAGATCTAGCTAATTTCTAAAGATAGCAACCACTTGCTGTAGAGCACATTTCTCAAAGGTAAACCAACCAGTCCGGAGCCTGATCCCCCCAATCACCTCCTTTATTAAGCTGAGCCACTGTCTCCATGACCTAATCGTTCCTGGATCAGGTACTACACAACTAGAGAGAGCCGCTATACCCCAGAGCCTGCCAAAATTATTCAAACTAGCTGATCCTAAATCAGCTTACCCTGCCTAGTTTGCCTTTTCCACAGAAACCATATGCATACAAAAAAACTGGTGTCCAATCTATCTCCTCACTACTTCTGCCTCTTGACCAACTCTGGTGCTTCCCTGTGTGGCCCTGCATTGTGAGGCATGACCCTGACTCTTGAGAACTATAAGTAAACAAACTATCTTTTCAAGGCATTTATCTCCTGATCTGTTGGCTTCATCATACCTGAATAAATACAAAATCCTGGGAATATTTTCACATTCTGTCCTATTTCACATATTAGAAACATGTCATGTAAACCACTCTCCATAATAAATAATCCAGGTAAAATGAATCCTAGAGGAGAATGCCAAGAATAGCAATCTAAGTCTAGGGCCTTTAAACAGTTTTCAAACTGAAGTTCTTCAGTTTTCCCTCTACCAACCCAGATATTCAGAACTTACAGTTACTCCAAATGTCTTTTGGGAGCCACATTTTTCATTGAGTATTTAGTATCACTATTATTACTTTTCCTCAATTTTATCTAACTGGCTTAATATCTTTCAAAAATTTCAAAAAGTTTTTGTTTCATTGATGGCACTATGCCCTACTTTGATGCTGCAACTCTGATACTTCAGTGGCATTGGGCAGGGAAAGACAAACACCTGGGTTAATTTTGCCGTCAGGAAGTGACTTAGTGTTCAGTGGCCTTCATTTTTCACCTAACAATCATCAGTTGGGGTTCAGTTGCACAAAAAGAAAGCCCTTCAGTTGCACAAAAAGAAAGCCCTTTAGCCATTTAGCAAAAAGCTTAATTCATGGAATTAAGTGCTTTACCAACTCAATGGAAAGATGGAAGAGGCTCTAGCTGGGCTACCAGGAATTACTCCCACAACAACACTGCAAAACTGGTCTGCCAAGGGAACAGCTTTCTATGCTGCAATCCAGAAATTTGGGGAACATGGAACTACTACCGCAATTGTGTCCTAGTATCAAACTCCTCTGGAGATCAAAAAATCACTGTTACAACTGTTATCTCTAGGAACCTATCTTCTTAGCAAAGACCAGGAGAAAATATTTGCAAAAGACACATCTGATTTGTGGACTGTTATCCAAAATATACAAAGAACTCTAAAAACTCAACAATAAAAAAACAAACAACCTGATTTTAAAATGGGTCAAAGACCTTAATAGACACCTCACCAAATAAGATATACAGATATGCAGACAACAAATAAGTATCTGAAAGGGTGCTCCATACTATGTCTTTAGGAAAATGCAAATTAAAGCAATAAGAAACCACTACACATCTAATAGAATGGCCAAAATCTGGTACACCGACAATGCCACATGCCAAAGAAGATGTGGAGCAATAGGAACTTTCATTCATGGCTGGTGGAAATGCAAAATGATATAGCTTTTGGAAGATAGTTTAGAGATTTTTTATAAAACTAAACATATACTCTTACCATGTGATCTGGCTATTGTGACCCTGGTATTTATACAAAGGAGTTGAAAATTTTAATTCACTCAAAAAACAGTACACAGATGTTTGTAGCAGCTTTATTCATCATTGTCAAAACTTGGCAGGAATCAAGATATCCTTCAGTAAGTGAATGGATAAATAAACTGTGGTTCATCCAGATAATGCAATATTATTCAGTGCTAAAAAAGAAATGAGATATCAAGCCATGAAAAGACATGGAGGAAATTTAACTGCATATTATGAAAGAATAAGTGAAAGAATCCAATCTAAGAGGGCTACTGTTTGATCCCAACTATATGACAGTCTGGAAAAGGCAAAATAATGGAGACAGTAAAAGATTGGTGGTTGCCATGGAGTGGCAGCGGAGAAGGATGAACAGGCAAAGCACGGAGAATTTTTAGGGCAGTAAAAATACTCTGCGTGATACCATAATGATGGACACATGTCATCATGCATTTGTCCAAATCCAAGAAATATACAAAACCAAAGATGAAATGCAATGTACACTATGGACTTTAGTTGATCATGCTATATCGATGTAGGTTTATCAATTATAACAAATACATCACTCTGGTAGGGATTGTTGATGAGGGAGGCTATGCTTGTGAGGGCAGGGAGTATGTTGGAAATCTCTATACCTTTCACTCAATTTTGCTGTGAATGTAAACCTGCTCTTTAAAAGAAAAATTTCAATTAACTTAGTTAAAATGACCATACCTAAAGCATTATACAGATTTAATGCAATCCCCATCAAAATCTCATTGGCCTTTTTTAAAGAAATAGAGCAAAAAATCATCAGATTTGTATGGAAGCACAAAAGACCCCAAATTGCCAAAGCCATCCTGAGAAAAAAGAACGAGGTTAGAAGCATCACTCTACCCAACTTCAGATTATACTACAAAGTGACAGTAAT
>PVKZ01002334.1:219735-237756 GCA_004027375.1 Macroglossus sobrinus | reverse complement strand
TTCTTTCTTTCTTTCTTTCTTTCTTTCTTTCTTTCTTTCTTTCTCTCTCTCTTTTTTCTCTCTCTCTTTCTTTCTTTTTTTCTTTCTTTATTTCTTTTCCTTTCCTTCCTTCTTTCCTTCCTTCCTTCCTTCCTTCCTTCCTTCCTTCCTTCCTTCCTTCCTTCCTTCCTTCCTTCCTTCCTTTCTTTCTTTCTTTTTGAAAATAAAACAGTAGTATTTGCCTTTTACAAGGAAGAATATTACAGAGAAAAAATGCACTATGTAGATTTTGACAAAGAACAAAGTGAAAGGGCTTGGACTATTTGTTTTTAAGGGTTACTATGCTCTAGTAATCAAGACAGTAATGTCATAAAAATAGACATATAAACTAAAGGAACGGAATGGACGGTTTAGAAATAGACCCACCACATATTTGTGAAAATTGATATTTGATAAGAGTAACAAAACAATTCAATGTAGAAAAATATAATTTTTATTTCAACAAATGATGCTGAGACAATTGAGTAGTCATAGTAAAAACAAATAAACAAATAAATGAACTTCGTTACCTCACATCGTATACAAAAACTTACTTAAAATGAATCAGAAAGCTAAATGTAAGAGCTAAAACTACAAAATTTCTAGAAAAAAATGAAAGTCAGAAATCATACTAAACTTGAATTAGTCAGTTTTCTTAAATAGGACAAAGAAAAGCACAGAATGTTTGAGTAAATCAGGTTTAATCACAATTAAAAACTCTTGCTCTTTAGAAGATATTATTAAACGAATGAAAGGTAAAATAACAGAGTATGGGAAAACATTTAGAAAACAAATATCTGACAAGAGACACATATATACAAATCTATAATAAAACAGATGCCCAAGAAAAAGCAACAAAATATTTGAACATATTTTACTAGAAAGCTACGTGAAGGGGAAAAGAACACATAAAAAGATGCTTACCCTCATTAATTATTAAAAGACTGCAAATTTAAACCACAGTGAAATACCACTACACTTGCATTATAAGGGTTAAAATTAAAAAGAGTGATCATACAAAGTAGTGATGGAGATAGGAGCAAATGGAACTCTTATACACTAATGGCGAGAACAAAATGTTAAACCATTTGCAAAGCTGTTAAATGGTTTCTTAAAAAAGTGAAAGAAGTGCCTACCCTATAGCTCAATTAGTACACTCCTAGATATTTATCCAAGAAAAAATAAATTGAATATTTTTACAAAGTCTTGTACATGAATTTCTATAGCAGTTTTATTTATAATATTAACAAGTTCAAAACAACCAATGTCCTTTAACAGGAAAAAATTATATATATATATGTATAATATACATATATATATATAATTTAAAATTATATATATATAAAAATTTAAAATTATATATATAATTTTAAATTTTATATATATAATTGAAAATTATATATATAATTTAAAATTATATATATATAATTTAAAATTATATATATATAATTTAAATATATTTATATATATATAAAATTTTATATATATATAAAATTTTTTGAAGATAAAGAAGCTGAGCTCAGAGAGTCTGAGTGTCTTCCCAGGTCACAGTTCTAATTAGAGATCAATCTGATATTCAAACTCAAGTAGTGTGACTACAAGTCAGGTAAATCTAGCCACTATTTCACTTTTGTGTTTCTAAAATCTCTTGAGTCTCATAACCTGGAGGAAAGCATGCAGGTACTTGAAAAAAATCAGATATGGGTTGTATACAAAGGCTGAGAACACTCAAATTACCTTGATGCTCAGAGCTAAGAGCTGGAGAATGGCCCTTGGGACCTGCTGCTCATTTCCCTCATCCCATTTCTTTTTCTTTATCTTCTTCCATTAAGAATAATGACCAGAGCTTTAATACATTTTTTTTTCTGTTCAATTTGAAAATTTGAGTTTTCTTATCTCATCGTATAGCTCCTGGTACTCCAGATTCTATCGGAGACTCAGAATTTTCAAGCCCAGTTCTACTTTGGGCAGAATTAACTATTTCCCTTCTGTGAGACTCACTGGGAACCCCTCAAAGAGAGGACAAAGATGCCCTGCGTGAGGAAGAAGGAGGGAGCATTTTCTTGAGAATATAGTGTGTATAAGGCAATAGCTAATTTTCCAGACTTATCTCACAAGAATCTTATTCCTATTTTCCTATAATATGTCTAATGCGTTTTAACACTTTTTAGAGGTTAAGTAGATAGAAAAAATTTTTTAAGTAACTCAGTTCAATGAAAATGTAAACATTTGTTTTTAATTTTTTCATAACTGTTAATACTAAATTAATTTTTTTTCTGAACTTGATAACTTTGAAACTTTTAAATACAGATTGGAGACCTGCCAACTCTAGAGATAAAAGTATTTCCTCTTATTGGTCTTTTGGATGATACTTTATAAGTAATTTTCAGTGCTTACATAAGACACTTCTTTATACTTATCATATTCCTTTGCTTTGAGAATGAGAATCATATAGTTCCAAGTTCTTTTATTTCCATCTCTCCTGAAATGTTTTTAAAAAACACAAGGAGAAAAACAGTTGTCATAGTGTCCTGGGGTTTAAGTAAATAAGCAATTTTATAAGTTAGACCCATCAAAGGGAATAAGGGATTATAAATAATGCCTTTATCCCATATGTAATCAAGATTTTATTAATTATGTCAGGCTTTCTGTCCTCCATTTAAAATACCACTTGAGAAAGTCTGTGTCACTTTTAGAGGTGCTACAACTCAAGATCTCAGACTACTACCCTCTGTAGTGTTGAGTCAGATTGAATAAGTTCCTCTCAGATTTAAAGCCCATCAAGTCTGGAGTAAGATCATCTGATAGGCCATAAGATTAACTGATTTTTTTGTCCTCAAAGGGAACAAGTGAACATTTCAACAGAAGGACTTTAGCTGCTTATACATCAATCTGACAGCAATATTTATTCTCAATATTTGTAAAAATAGGCAATCCTTTTTTTCCTCCCATTTAATGTCATTTTGAATTATTCATTCTACATCATGCATAGATCCATAGGTTTTTGGCTGGTGGCTTTTCTTTTGGAAGTCTGAGATGTGGGTTTTTTTTTTTTTCTTTCAACCTCCTTTTTTGATTTTTGTGCTTAGGGTGCATTTGGTCAGGCATCTGGTTAAAAATTACTTTCCATTACAAACACTTGAAAATCACTTTCTATTAAAACCAATGAGATGTAATTGGTTCTTTTGACAACTCACTGAACTGCATTGATTTTCCTAACTGGCTGAAACCTTTACGATTTTTTTTTTTAAATTCCAACTCCCCTACCCATTATGTAACTCTCTCAGAGAAATAATGTTAGTTTCAACTTCCTTAAATGGATCTGTGTTGTTTTTCTGATATAAATCACCCACAAAGCCTGGATGATAATGACCACTTACTATATGCTGCATATTCAGGGCCACTGTACACCACTGCTGAAGTTGTATTCTACACAAGAGCACAGAATTGAGTGGGTAAATGGAGGCTGAAATCTAGTCTACATTCCACTTCACAAATTGTCCTGCAAGAGAAGGTTCTATATTATTCAAACTTACAGCAGGATTTATTTGGGAAGCTATATAGACACTATTATATTTAGTCCCAAACTTGTACAAGTTGGATATTACTATCTTCATTTCACAGATGCAGAAACTGAGAAGAGCCCAGGATAACACAGTCAGTAAGTGGAGAAGCCAGATTCAAAGCTCGGTCAACAGGGCTCACAATTTTTGCTTCCTACATCTGAAAGCCATGAGGCCTCTAGTACACAAGATATGCCTTCCTGGGAAGAGGCACTGTGTGTGCTCAGGGAAACCTGAGCCTAACTAGATTCAAAATACCTTCCTCATGACTCTCCCAGGAATTATGGATACTTTTGCTTATAGTTTTTCTGAATCCCTCTTATAGCATTGACCAATATAAATAAAAATTTGAAGAAAACCAACCTTGTATTGAGTTGGCTCCTCCAGCTTTTTGCTTACTGAGTATATACTGGATTTCTCTTCTAGTTAGGTCTACTTTAATGGCAAGGGAACAAACTCAAATAACAGTAGTAGGAGGAGTGATACTATATGGTTATAGAGAGTCCCCAAGACAATTTGAGAACTGCTCAATACTAGACCTCAGAAAGATCAAGAAGCAGATCTCTTGAAGAGCAGTTAAGCTAGGTAGTAAGCACTTAATCTCATCTGTCTTCTCTCAGTGTTGTCTCCATTTTCCCTGATGCTTAAAGAACAATGACCTTTACCTCCTTAAGACTATGGTACTTTCGATAGTTAAATACTATAGTTAAATACTATGGTAGTTAAGTGTTCAGGCTGTGGAACCAGTTAGCCTAAGACAGAAAACTGACTGTACCATGTATTAGGAGAGAGATCTTGGATAAATTTCCTAACCTCTCTGTGCTTCAGTTTCCTCATATATGAAGTAGGGAAGATAATACTTATATCACATGGTGAGGAGTGGAGAGCTCATATGGATTTCAATATAATGCCTATGAAAAGTGACTTTACCTTTATGTGGTTACTTTTTAGTAAATGATCTATACTTCATGTGAGAACAAGGATTTAACTTATATACCTTTATATCTTCTTTTCTTCTTTTAACTCAATATTTTTGAGCATATAATATAGTTCATGAGCTGGGGATATACAGAGAGGGGTCATTGTCCTACCCCTAGGAAACCACATGAGTAGGCCCAAGAACAGATGAATAGAAGGTAGAGAAAACAGTGCTATGACATGACTAACACAGGAGTAATGGAAACACAGAGGAAGGAAAGTTATCCCATGGCACACAACCAGAACTCATGACTGCTGAGGCATTTCTGACCAGTAAGTTGTTCATCCAGTGGTAAAGAACAGACAGGTGTTGAAATTAGAGGGCTTTAGAAGTGCTTTAAGCTTTAGGGGGAAAAATCATTTCAGGAGAAGACTGAGTCAGAACTGGTAATATTTCTTGGAATGCATGAGCAGTTTGAGTTTACCCAATTCAGTGTGTTATTTTCTTCCTTTGTAGGTGCTCATCAAAAGGGCAAGGGAAAGAAGAAACAGTTATTTGTATATAGTTGAGATTATTATATACCTCCACTCCTGCACAAAAATTTAAGGGTATATTCAGAACTGCTTTAGCTAAATTAAGTAGTTTTATTTGGTGTCCATTCAGGCAAGAACCAGCCACCACACCACTCATGACTTAACTACTAGGTTATATTAAAATACAGCAATTTAATTGCAATTAGTGCTGTAATAATTTATTTATAAAATGCCAGTATATGCATTTGTTTTTGACAACCCATTTACTTTCAGTCCAGTAGTGTGTGTGCCCCATTAAATTATAAAGTACAGGGTCATTAACCTGTAATTCCACTTGCGATCATGGTATTAAATAGCATCCAGTTTCTTCTCTGGTTGAAACAGAATTGCTAGACCACTTTTCTGTAACTATTTAATTTCCCTGTGATCTTCCAAAAGCTCTTATTACTGCTAATTAAGCAGGTGTGACCTGTACTGAAAGCAGCTGGCCCTCCTTGGACATCTGGCCAGGATCCAGAATTGGGTCAGATTTCCTTGGTGCTCTCGTTTGCCTCTTAATTGCCTTTGGTCATTAGTGAGTATGGCAGCTCAATACATGTTTTCATGTTCAGGATTATTAGGGTTTGGGAGACTTAAAGGAGTACTTGGCATGTGATCAAGTACACCATGGATGGACTGTGGGAGCAGAGCACTTCCTCCCCTTCTGAAGCCAAAATGGCACTTAGTGTTGAGTGGTCAAGGCTGGTTAGCTCAGCGTTATAAATAATGAGTCTGGAATCTGTAGAGTGAAACTTCCAACATAGGTTCTTTCTCAAAGATAAAACTTGTCTTTCATGAACACAAAGCACCTACACCCCCATACCAGACCAGTCACTGCATGAACCTTACTGGGCACATCTGAGTCAGGAACAGGATAGTCAATCCAAATTTCCCTCAGGGCTTTGGCAGAATGAGTAAAGAATGAAATAAATAAAATGGAACTACCATTTATGTTACTCCTATTGATGTATTAGTTAATATGGAATGTGAAAGCTCTTAGCTCATGCTGAAGTAAATTTCCCTATAATGCTCTCAGAGAGATATTACTGTAAGTCCAATTTTACAGATAATGAAATTGGAGCCCAGAGAGGGAAATTTACTTGCCAATTTGCATAGTTACTAAATAGCTGAGTTAGTTAAAAGTCAGGTCTGCGGTACTCCAGGTACTTTTACAACAGACCACAATTCATTTACGCTCCAGCATCGTCATGTGCAGGACTAATTCTGAGTTTCCCTGGGTCTAGGCATCTTGTCTGAGAATTAAATATGTTTGGTCTTCATCTTCCTCCTGGTTTTTATTGACTCTCTATTGATCAAATTATTATTTGCTGAAATTGTTCACACTGAAGTAAAGAAGAAGCAGGCATAGAAAGTGTAAGGCAAATATAGACAAATTTCAGATTCTGTTAACCTTTGATGAGTGAAGCAGCATGCCCAAATATGAATGGATAAAGAAAAAAAGAGGGGGCAGGGAGGAGGGAAGAAAAGGGAAAAAAAAGAAAAGAGGTTTTAAAATGTTTATTCTTAAATAAAAATTGTATATATTTAAAGTATACGACATAGTGGTTTGCTATACATATATGTAGTGAAATGATTACTACAGTCTAGCTAAGTAATATATCCATCTCTTCATGTAGTTATCTCTTTGTGAGTGTGTGATAAGAGCATCAAATATCTTCTCTCCTAGCAAATTTTCAGTATTCAATATAGTATGATTAAGTATAGTCACCGTGCTATATATACATTATGCCTCTAGGGTTATCCTGCATAGGTTGAGGAAAGCTACTTGATATACTTTCACCAGTGTCTTCCCATTCTCCAGTCTTCCTGCCCCTGGTTACCACCACTATACTCTCTGCTTCTATGTATTGGATATTTTTAGATTTTACATATAAACGAGATCATGTAGCATATTTTTGTGTTTATCTTATGAAAGAGATGTTTTAATTAATTTTTATTGACTATCTCATCTTTTTCTAATACAACCATTATAGATATATATAGATATAGATATAGATAGATATCTATATCTATATATGTGTTATTTATTTCAGAATCTTCTTCTCTCATCTAGAGCAGTGCTTGACACACAGTCAGGTGTTCTGTGTCAAAATAATGAATAAATATTATGACTACTGTTAATTATGTAGTATGGTATTTGAGTAGTGTCCTCCAGGGTTTTTGAATGTACAGAACTAAATTTCAATTTATTAAATATCTGTATTTTTGTCTCCTTTTTATAATTTCTCTCTGTATTTTCTTTTACTTCCATTTGTTATTTAGTTTTTTGACTATTTCTGCCAAAAGTAGGTGCTTTTTAACTCTAATATCAACGATAGGGGGAAATGGAAAATAGATACCCAAACTTTAAAAAAGTTAATCTACATTAATTTGAATGTTAAATATAAGACAGGGAATGAGAGTTTTGTCTAAAAGTTAGCCAATCAGTTTTAATAAACCTAATTTTCAGCATGTAGTTTGGGTACCCCATGATTAACTTAATGATTTAAAGTGTTCCCCCACTACCTCTGTTTTTTTTTTTTTTCACTCTCACTTTTTTTCTCTCTCTGCTTGTTTGTTTGTTGTTTGTTTTGTTTGTTTCCTATGAAACCATCCGGGTCTTAAGCACTTACCAACCTATGACAGTTCTCAAGGGGCACTGTGATAGAGCTCTTTGTAAATCTAAAGCTTTGTTGTTGTTGATCCTTCCGAAAGTCTCTTCCTAATACCACGTTCATAAAACGTTTACCATTAATTTCCCATGGTGTCCCTCCAGGGTACATTAAATAAAGAAATATTACAAGCTATTTTTCATATATTCCAAGTGATTGAGAAAAGCAAAAAAAGTCACTGGCTGATCGACGTAAAAAAGAAATGGAAAAGAAATGAAATAAAGACCTTGCAGAGAGCCCTAATAGTAGACATTACTCCTGCCTTATGAACCTGGCCTTTAATGGAAGAGTTTCATGGCAATAGATTAAATATTGAGGTCAAATCCCACAGGCTCAGTATAGAATTTACAGACTAATGTATGTTGGTGAGGATGTGGAGAAAAGGGAATTCTCATACACTGTTGGTGGGATTGCAAATTGGTTCAGCCACTATGGAAAACAGATGATTGGATAAAAAAGTTATGGTTTATATATACAAGTGAATATTTCATTAAAAAATGAAATTTTACCATTCACAATAACATGGATGGACCTAGAGGTTATTATGCTGAGTGAAATAAGACAGATATAGAAAGATGAGTGCCATATGATTTCACTTATATGCAAAATCTAAAAAACAAAAAGAACAAACTAATCAAAAACAGACTCACAAATATAGAGTACAACCTGGTGATGGCCAGAAGGGAGAGGGGTTGGGAGGCTGGGAGAATGGGGTGAAGGGTTAAAGAAGTACAAATTAGTAGTTGATAGATGGTCACGGGGAGGGAGGGCATGTTATAGGGAATGCAGTTAGCATTAATGTAGAGACTAAGTGGAGAGCCAGAGGAGAGAAAGAGCAATTAGGGGATCATTTTGTTAACTATGTAAATGTATAACCAATGTACTGTACACTTGAAACTAATAATAAATTAATAATAAAATAAAATTAAAAAAAAAAAAGACTTGTGAATGTAAAAGATCAATCTCTTAATTCTACGTGCAATGTGACTCTTTGGGTTATGTCCAAAAATGCCAGCTAACAATTTTGTTTTGTTAATAATCACATTATAAATTAATCAGATCAATATTTGATAGTTTCTTTATGAAGTTCCAGACTTGAACCCAGAGCTAACTTGGGGTCAGGGAACTAGCAGAGCAACTGTGAGGCCGGCCAGTTAGAGAGCAGACAGTTTGGCATTTTAGATGCTTGATGTTTCTCAGGAATTTTCAAATTATCTTCAAAGGTAATACTGTGGGAAGAGATTAGTATGGAAATCAGGATGCCTGCATTCAGATCATGGCTCCGACCCTAACTCTGTCAGTTGAGAAAACACTTTTTTTCTCAGAATCTCAGCTTTAGGATCAGGATAGGGTGAGGCAAGTGAAGTGCCTAAGGCACAAAATGAAAGGATGCTCTTAAATACATTCACTCTCAGGGTCATGAAATTGCAGTGTCAGCCCTGGAATGAGTACTTCCTTAAATTTGCACCCTGGGTCCCTCACTTACTTCACCTTTGCTCATTTCCTTTCTTTTATATGAGAGGTTTGGTCTTAATCTGTGGATCCCAGATGGAATACATAGAACAAGAATCTTTAGACTGCTTCAGAAAATGAGATTCTGTAAGGTGGGAAGGGGCAGTGAGTTTAGAAAATGCAATATACTACATTTCCATCTTGGAGATTTATAATACATCTTATATTATTGGCTCTGATCTAAAATACCCTACAGAAAATATAGCTGTTTACTTTGATGTGACTCATTGTTTCTAAAACTATTATCAAAAATTTTTGGTTTTCTCTCCTAAATAACTGGAAAAAAAGTATTATCTTAACAAAACTGTATATCAGGAACTCTACATGCAATTTCTAAATTAGTCATTGGAACAGCCCAATAAGATGGACATAATTACTATCTACATTTATAGATAGGAAACAGACTTAGAGATAAAGAGAAATCATTTGATAGATATTCATGCTTTACCAACTTGCTCGCTTATCATGAATGTTGTATTCAACATTCATAGAGAAGTTCTCTTGTATTCTTTATTTCTTTGAAAATTAACATAACATTTTATTTTCATGATAACGAAAACTTATTTTTGCATAATTGAAGTTGCAGTCTTGGTCTAAGCCTTTCTTTCTTTCTTTTTTTTAATGTTTCAGCTGCTTCCTATTTAAATTGACTTGTGATGAAGCTTTTTACTTGCCTCTGAGAACCCCTCCCTGCCATAAATTCCTATCATTTCTTTTCAGCATTATTGGCTCAATAAGCTTCCAGAGGCTCCTAAGCAATGTGAACTACAACTCTAGAGCAGTGTAGTTTGCTGAGGTTGTCTGGTTTTGCCTCTGAGATAAATAGAGTGATAAGATGGTGGTATTAAATAGTGTTTGTGAAGAGATGGCTGTCCAGCTTGTGGAGAGAAGCAGATGACAGAGTGAAAAGCTGTTTCCAGAAAGCCCTTCTGTAAGTGAAACACCTCTTCTCTGGAGTGTCATGATGTACACTGAGTGATTGTTACTGAGCACCAATGATACCCCAGGGACTGCAACGAGTCCCAGGCATACTGTGTGGAAACAATGTACATGATTTAGGTAATCTTCCAGTTTATAATCGTGTAGTCTCTTTTTTTCTAAACAACTGTCCACGTAAAGCTAATGAGTAAATTGTGAATCGAGAAAAATCACTTCCAGTTTCCTACTACTGAACACGTCCCTCCACTGTCCAAGGTGATTGGCAGAATGTGTCAGGGGTTAAGGGGTTGAAAGAGGCTTTAGCTACATCCATGGAGAGTTATAATATTAACATTTAGAAACTCAATTCTTCAACAGCTCTTTCCATCTAGGAGCTGTAGGTTCAAATACAATTTTCACTAGTCTGTATTCACGAAAACTGAACACACAAACAACTTTGACTTCAGTGAGAGTGACATATGAAATCCCCTCTGGACCTGAAGTGACTGCCAACTGCATGACTTTGTGCTTGGGAGAAACTAATGCAATTCAAGTTGACTGCACTTAATACAGATCCTCTTTTTCTGGGCCCATCAGATAATTCTGCTGACTTCCTCTTAGCAAATGAGTAAATAATTGACCCCAACACATGTATGCTACCAGGCTATATTTAGAGGGCTGGTTCAGCTCAACATTTTTTTTTATATTCTGAATTGTTATTTTAGAATGAGATCATCACCTTGATTTTATGCTCTGTCGTAGTATTTATATATGTTAGGGACAGTATACCAATTAGTTATCTGTATATAGAACCAAATTACATCCTGGGAGAGAACCCATTCTCAGGGAGATTTTTTTATAAAGCCTCATCTTCAGGAGAGAGGATTGACTGTCAATATAGCATGGAAGAATTAGAGCATACTTTCCATAGGGTTCTGGTAACTTTCTCCTTTCATCTCACTAGTTTTTAAGAACTTGAATAATGTAGAACATGTATTACTCCTCTTTAAATCCCTGGTGTCTACTCTAGTATCTGGTTTATAATAAGTATGCAAGTGTTTTTGAATAAGTAGAATTTCAGAGTTAGGGCTAGGCTTAGGTAAATGGCTAGAATTAAAATATGTTCTTTCTATGTACTGGGCACTGTCCTAAGCAGTTTACATATATGGTATCTTTCATTAGCTGCAATAACCCTTTGAAATAGGATGTAATATTGTTACTTATTTTTTAGGTGAAGAAATTAAGGCTCAGAAAAGCTAAGTGAATTGGCTAAATTCACATGGCTGATAAGGAAGCATCTGACCCCAGGAGTATGTGACTCTAAATCTCATGATACTTACTAAATATTCTTGTGTAGACTTCAGTCTGACTCTAGCTGAATCTTCAGGGTGCAGTACAAAAACTGAGACAATGGGCCATACTCAACAATATTTAAAACATTAATTAAAATAATTAACTCAAAATATTACAAGTTGAAAAGCCCTATATGTTGGATGTCAGTATGTTTAGAATATGAATCTAAAGATAAGAACAGGTCATAAAGATCACTTAATGCTATCTTTCTTCTCCTGAAGTCTAGGGCATATTTAAGTATGATGCTGTTATAGTATGTAATCCACCTACCAGTTCTAAATCTATGGTTTTCCCAAGACCATCCAGTAACATGATGTCATGTCTGGGGCTAGGAAGTGAAACACCTCAGTCTGGAATTCACTTGAGTCTTTCTGAGTTTGAATTCTCTAGATCAAAACTGGACTCTAGGGCACTTCACTTTTTTTTTTTCTCCCTAGCTTTAGTGAGGTATAATTGACAAATAAAATTGTAATATATTTAAAATGTACACTGTGATGATTTTGTAAATATGTACATTGTGAAAGTGTTCCTTCCATCTAGTTAATTAACACATCCATCTCCTCAAATATTGATATGTACATCTACTTTGAAATATATACAAATATACTGCAATATGTATGTGTGTGAGAACATTTAGGTTTTACTTTCTTAGCTATTTTTAATTACACAATACTGTGTTTTATAGTATAACTGCTATATACTATAATCAGCTATAGCATGATCAAGCTTATGTCTTAGGAAGTAGAAACTTAATACAAAGAGCAGATTGGTAAAATTATTGTGAAGACACAAGGACTTAAACACAAAAGGAAACTCTTCAGAATGAATTATTAGCAAAGCAAAAAAGAAGCAACAGTAGTTTTTATAAAGCAGTTGCAAATGAAGATCTATGGCTTAGAAGAAAAAAAGTGAAAATATTAATTTACTACAGAAATAAAAGAAAAAATAAATAGAAAGACTGAATTATTTGGACAACTTCTCCTTCACTGATACTAAGGATTCAGCATCCACTGGCTTTTGTTATTTAACACATTAAGAAAAACACATTAATGGGTCTAAAAGTTTTCTGACATTTGAATATAGCTTCATTTATTTCTCCCAGATACTTTTTGCAATCTTTGGCCTAAATCTATCTACCTAAGTGAGAATTACATGATATAGTCTTATTGTGGAGTATAATGAGACTAGTTTTAAATAAGATTATAAAGTCAACTGAAAACACAAGGTTAAAGCAACATTTTAAACACCCTTTATTAAGTTTTGGAATTGCTGAGTGTAATTTTTTCTTTATATCTCTTCAGCAGTTTTGCTATGTTTTCATGATTAATTATATTAGCTATGTTCTATGATTTGGTGAAATTATAATAATGTTTTAGATGCACATTTATCACCTATGCATAGAGGCACCTCCTTATTTCTGTAACTTATGTTTTATCAATTTAATACCAATTTATTCTGATAATCAAGTTCAAATATCTTGGGATAAGAAGTTTAACTAAAATAATTGAAGCCCTCAATATGGAGATCATATTACCCACACTGAAAATAGACTATTCCATGTGATAAATAATATGTGTTTGCTGATTGCTAAATGTATTCAATAAAAAGTTTTATTAACTTGATGGAAATGTAAAATTGTAGCTGTACCATAAAATTAATTATTTATTTAATTTGGCTTAGATATTTGCACATTCCCTTCTGTTTTTTTTTCCTACATATTTGATGTTAATTTATTCAGCAAATACCATACTTAAATACACTAATATGCATGAAATAGCTGGAGAAAATCCAAGACCTAAGGTTAGTGTAGACTTCAGTGAAATTGTATGAATATGTCTACAATTATATGTACATACACTTTTTTTTCTGTTAAGTGTTCATAGCTTTCATATGACTCTTAACAAAGTTCTTGACCCATACCATGTAGGTCTAGTGACATCATAGTTTGTCCATTGATAAAAATGACGGTAGGTTTTATTTTCTCTAAATTTTATTTCACCTTTCAGATCTGATCTGTGTTCAGTTTCTTCTTCATTTTCTCCCTTCCCGCATCCTTCCCTCCCTCCTTCCTTCCTTCCTTCCTTCCTTCCTTCCGAGTAAATAATATCCTCAATGTTCCTTATTTTTAGTTGAAAATAAGTCCTACTGAGGAGTAGCAACTCTCCAAAATTATATGATTTGTCTCTCTCTTATTTGGGAGCTGGATGTTAGGGTATTTTGAAATTAGATTTTACTAAAGGAATATTTTATATAAAGTCGTTGAGATAGAGTAGTGAGAGTGAAAATATGCAGACAGAAGATGAGGATCATGGCTACAGAATTGATGTGGGCAATGAATTCACTAAGCCAGAAAAAGTTTAGCTTTTTAACAAGGTAAAGGACTAGAAAAATTATAAGGATCCAAGAAGTGGAGTCCAAAATTGTGAAGTAATAGAAATGATCAAAGCATAGAGGGTCAAGGCAGAAAACAGAGCATGGCATTTGCTTGGAGGAGATAATACAGTAGCATGTCCCAGAATTCATACAAATAGACTGTTGTCAAGGCAGAAAACAGAGCATGGCATTTGCTTGGAGGAGATAATACAGTAGCATGTCCCAGAATTCATACAAATGGACTGTGTTAAGCTGCATGGGAGAGACAGCTACTTGTAAAGGGCGTAGCAATAAGCCCAAGTTTACTGCTCCACCATCCCTGGTCCCTTCTCACAGGTTTTTCACTCTGCCAAAACTTAGAAAGTGGAAGCTTCTGGAATGAATTAACATAAACAAGGGCAGTTAGGACTTTGGCAATGGGGAACCTTGGCCTGTCTTGTCAGATGGAGAGAGGAGATGAGATGGAAAATTTAAGTCGGGGGCATACATGGTGCTTGTTGAGTATCAGGTCAAAGCCTGGCTCCTCCTTCCACAGTAGAAAGTGAGGCATGTGCCCAAGGGGCCGAGCCTCTGCTTCCCTGTTGGCATTTCCATTATGAGTGGGCTGTCCTGTGTATCCAGCTGCTGCTCGCTACCTGGATGCCTGAGATACGGAGAGGAAAAGTCTCTGAATTTCTTCTTGGCAGGGGGCATTCCCACCCTAAAGGTTTGGATAGATAGTCCGAAATCATTAATTAAATGGAAAAAAATATGGTGTAGGGAAAAGGGCAGTAGATTTTGGAAGCTACATGGCACAAATTAAGTCAATTCAGTTATGTCATCACTAACCAGCTTCCCCATATGACAAAAACGTATGTGTGGGATTTGGTTCAGAATTTAATTAGGCTATAGATGTGGTAAAACTTTGTAAAGCTCTTTACAAATGTTAGCTTACTTTTTTATTTAAAGGGTAAATATATATGTCCTGGGGACTTGCAAGTCCCGGAGACTATTTTCAGGTAAACAGAGCAGTGCTCAGCTGGGGCGCAGTGGGGGCCTCTCCCTCTGCTGCTTTTCCCTGCAGAACAGCTAGAAGCAGCCAAGCATCAGAGCCAGCTCTCAGCATGGGGCCCAGCAGAACCATCCAGGGCTGACCCTTGTCCTGTGGGGAGATTTTCCAGTAAAATATTTCTACTGCCATTCTTTTCTGGGCAGGAGGGAGGAGGGACTCAATCTAGGAGGGACCACGGCTTCTGAGCCTCATGGTGAAGCAAATATATATGCCCTTCCACCAACCTGTCTTGAATGGAGAAGACCATTTAGCGTCCTGGAGAAAAAAAAAAAAGTACCTAATGTCAGGCATGTCAGAATCAATGGGGGTCTGAGCAGCACCGTGCCTGGGTAGGGGTCTGCATGTGGAGGTCGGCGGTCTGGTTTCCAGTCTGGCCTTGTGGTTTGCGTACCTTAGATTCTTGGGCAGTTCATTTGAGCTCTCTGTTTTCCCACCTGTAAAAATGAGATGTAAAAATCTGTTTGTTTGTTTTTTTTTAATAAACTGTTGTTGTAAATTTATGTGAGAAGCTTTTAAAAGCCACAATGTTATAAACAGTTGACTATCTCCCCACCACCATATTGCTCATATTGTGAGGGAAATGCAGCTCTAGACACTAGATTGCATCTACTTCTGATTAAAAAACAAAAAGCAAAAACAAAAACAAATAACAGTGCAGAATACATGAATTCTAAGTTGTGCTTTGGGGGTGATGTGTAGGAGTTGAAAAGTTGAGAGAGAGTATACACTTCAGAAATAGGCAGATGTGGGTTTAAATTTCCACTCAATTATTACTTATTAAGTAATCTTAAGTGGTTTCTTTAAACTGTCTGAGATTCAGTTGCTTCACCTGTAAAAAGGTAATAACATAAATGCCAGAATTGGTATCAGAATTGCTCCAAGGTGAAGAATATATGCAATATCTTGCCCACAGTAGATTCTTAATTATTAATTAATTATTAACTCAATTCCACCTATACTATATAGTGTTAAAATAGAACATATAAGTGGTGTGAATGTAAGGTTCTTATCAGGCATCTGGCTGCTTCTGCTGTTCTTTGGTTTTCTGACCTAAACAAATATAAAAAAAAATGATTTTACATGGACATTTATTTTAGGAACAACTAAGAAAATAAAAAATAAAAGCACATTAAAGAACACATAAATGTGTTTAAGTGAAAGAAGAATAGTTTCTTGGTAAGGTTTCACTTTTTTTAGATTTAGGAACATTTTTAAATAAAATGAATTAGTTACAAGCATATCTGTAATAGGAAATGTAAAAGGAAGGTTAGTGATGGAGATATTTTTTTTTCTTCTGTGTAATGTTACGTTCAACCGGCCATGCATTTAAGTTGGGCCTCAGTTTCCTCCTTCACCAAGTGACGCTGTTCAGTAAAAGGCTCTTTCTTTCCACACTGACATTTTTTAGGTCTGTGTTGCTCTGATCATATTTCTGAATCTTTGCCTTGATTTAATCCATCCCTAAAGGTGGAAACTTGAATTGATCACTGGGAGCAAGTAGGAGGTGAAGTCCATGTGGCAACATCAATGAATGACCACATTTGCAGCCTCACTTCTGTCTCTCCGAAATGCACCCTTGCTAATGGCCACCTCTTCAGGACTCTGCTTAATGAACACCTGCGGTAGCACTTTGCATTAATATATTATATTAATGCCCAATGAGCCTCCGACAGACCTGTATCTCTTTCAGGGATGGACTTATTTTGTTGTTTTTCTCTTGGTTGGAGTTAATATAGTTGAAGCTCAATATAATCCCAGTGCTGGTCCAGAGCAAAAAGGACTCTGCATCACCAAGAGCAGCAGGGTGAACTTGACTTGATGCCTAATTCATTTTATAAGGCACAGGTTCTCATATGGGTGTCACAAATAGAGATTTTTACATTTATAATAGTGTTTTCAGTGTGCTGTGGCAGCCCATGTAGAGGCAGAATGAGGGTCACTTTTCACCTGGACATAACAATTAGGATGTGGGAGACCTTTCTGCTGCTCAAGGAAAAAATGCCAGGGTTTTGACAGTTTTCTTGAAAGCAAAATGGTTTGAGTTCCTAGACATCAGCATGAGGCCTTTCTTTTTTTTCCCTTCCTTTTATATGGTTAAGTGGTTCTTTCACTTCGGGGTACACAGACATTACTATACAGGGCTGCATATATCCAAGTGCAGGTGATTCAGGGAACTTTCGATGATAATTTTGACAACATGCAATTTTTATATTACATGCTGAATAAAGAACTTAACCCTAGTAAAAGGAGCAAATTCATTTAATTGTTTTTCACTCTAATGATTGATAATTCTTAAAACCATTGATAATAGTGAGTTAGCTGAACTTGAATGTGGGCTCTTATACACTTCAGCTGAGAGTCTCAGAAAAACATTTTCATAAAGCAATTGGTCATTATATACAAGCTTTAAAAATGTGAAATTTGTTTGACCATTATTCCACTTCTAGCAATTGTTCTTGAAGACATATTTACAGATGTGCACCATGATGTTTAGAAGGATGTTTATTGCAGGATTGATTGTATTAGTGAAACAAGCCATTAAAGGACACACTTCCTCAGATATCATTGTTATGCTTTCAATAAAACTTTAATTTTTTACCTTGATCTATGAAACCCTGAATGATTTGGCTCTTAGTTACATATCTAGCCATTTCTGTGTCATTTGCTTCCTTGTCATGTACATTGAACTTTTTCTAGTAACTCCACCAGAGAGGAGTAGATAATAGATTATAATACATATAGACAAATAACAAGTTTGTAGCAAATTAACAAGTTTGAAGCAGATTTATATGTAAAGATGAAAAGATCTCCAAGACAACATTATCTTATATAGAGACATCTAGGAGTGTATATATGTGTATATATGATATGTATGTTGTGTGTGTATGCACACAACCCTTGCTCCTTTGTAATTATGTAGCAGAGTTGTGAATTTGCTCCTTTCACTAGGCTGAGTGGAAAAACTGAATGAACTATTGAATTTACCACTTCCCTGGCTTAGAAAAGAAAGGGAAGGGAAGGGAAGGGAAGGGAAGGGAAGGGAAGGGAAGGGAAGGGAAGGGAAGGGAAG